>JACEFZ010027627.1:162500-192500 GCA_014155875.1 Cepaea nemoralis | reverse complement strand
ATGAAAAACATCTGATGGCTGAGAAAATGTAGTTTCTGATGAAAATGCAAAGAATACCATGGACAGACATAAAAATCAATGAGAAAGTTCTTTAAGAAACAAATGAAGATCGTAAACTGAATAGAAACATTAGACGTATACAGTCAAAATATGTTGAGCATGTTATGAGAAGAAATTACTTGAAGAACTTGGTGACAACTGGCAAGATCAAAGGGAAGAGACCAAGGGGAAGACTGAGAAGTATATATCTGGATGGCTTGGCCACATGGCATGGTCGAGACAGAAATACGAAGCTGATCCATTACTCTGGTGATGAAGTGAGGTAGCGAAACATGACCGCCCACGCTTATCGGCCTGGCACATGATGGATGGAAGGATATGATAATAAATGATACTTTGGGATCGTGCGTATAGTGCAAGAGAACAGATAGATCATCACCGCATGGATAGAATGAAGCTGTAAGACGTGACTAGAGGATCTGGCCGACACTCATAATTCCGAGGAAATGCTAGTCGGACACATAATGACACTGTTATTGGTACCAATTAGTATTGGGGCTCCTTGCTGGATTTGAATATGAGGACGGAGCACCTATGAAAATATCCCTACCCCTGTGATGTCGTTACTTGACGCACTTAATACAATGTAGAAACTTTACTCCAGATTTGACAGTAAACGTTCATGCTACACACATTCTTTTGTGTGGATTTTAAACCTGAGAAGTTAAACATGGGCATTGACCTATCCACCTTATTCTTGCCGATGTCCCACTGCCAGTATATCTTTTATCTTCGCAACCCTTACATGGGTCCCGTGTTTCGCCCTTAACTGAGAAGCCCTGAGGTCCCACCAACCAAACATGATCCAAGAAGAGTATATCATACCGCACACGCTTATTGGCATGGCACGTGATGATGATAATGATGATGATGATGATGGATGATGATGATGATGATGATGATGATGATGACGACGACGACGACGACGACGATGATGATGATGATAAAGCTGCGGCATAAATGATTAGTGCGCGTGCCTGCCAAAACAGTAGACTGGGTTTAATTTCCAGCAAAGGCAGAGTTATTTTGTCCCACCATTAAGACTCTGGGATTAAACCAGTCTCATAAAACTAAGAAATAGAACATTTTGAGAATTGTCTGTCAGTTGTCAGGGAATAATAACCAAACAAGAAGGAATTTGGACACTCGGATTCAAACACCGTTTATGGAGGTAAACATGGGCGAATGGATAAGAGCTCTCGCTTTTAAACTTCCCGTGTGCTGATGCTGAGATAGCGGGTTCAACGCCTACATCGGTCGGTTGGACTAAAACTTTGACTTCTCGTCCTAGACTTTGGGAGGTCAATTACAAGTACCTTAGAAATTGGAGTGGGTAAGCCTGATGGCGAGGGGCGCTGGTAATAATGAAAGCTAATGCACACGCAAAAATCAGTCCTGTGCATGACAAGTTGTAGCACGTATATGGACTACGCTTGACTTTAAAGCGAGCGAACGAGCGAGCGAACGAAAAAGACAAGCCGTTACCTAGAATGCATTTGGGAGGCTGGATAAAAGCCGTATTCTAGTGAGAGGAAATGAAACCTGAAGATTAAATGTCATGCTATGGCAAATCAGGCTCTAAGTCTTGGTCGGCAACTGGTGAAGTATTCAAGCTCCATCAGGCGGACAGTTAGAACATTGCTCTGCTGATCCGACAAGTTCTGCGGCTTGCCTTGTTCCAGACGTATTGGTGTTACCTTTCCTCTGGAGTAAACTAGGCAGGACAAGAGATGGAGCATGTTGCAAGGGCAACACATGGCCTCTACAATTCAACCCAGGCTTTGTGCTATGGGAGAATATACCATTCGCTACCTAGATGGTTTGTAGTTTTTGAGACTTGTTTGAAGCATAATGTAACAAACTATCGTCTGTCAAGACGGCCAGGTGCCAATGACCTAGACTACGAGAATGTCTTAACACTCACACCTCAACAACAGTATCTGCTGTGGTATAATCTGTATTTTTCATGTATTACTCTACAGCGATGTATCAGTTTCAAACTCACGTTTTGCATCCCTTCTTGACTTCCAGAATTTATACACCAGGAAGCAGATTCCAACAAGTAGGACGATAACTGCCAGGATGAAAAGCAGCAGCTTCAGGCTTGGCAGGTTGTCCGAAAGAGCTTGTGGCAGAATCAAAGAATGGGTGAATAACATAAACAGCAATACCTCGAGGGGTGTCAAGATCGTATTAAACAATTCTTACTCTTCAGCATCGTCATCATCATCATCGTATATGTAATCAACACCATTATCAACATCATCCTCATATACATAATCGCCACCACCATCATTATCTGCATAATTACCACCAAAATCATCATCATCTACATAATGACTACCAAAATCATCATCATCTACATAATGACTATCAAAATCATCATTATCTACTAGGGTAAGTTAATAAGTAAGTCACAAATGATTGTAGAAAAATAACTAAATATGATAACAACTTGAAACCAGTTTGTTTGTAAACATACATTGTCCCTTTATTTCTCAACATAATTTTCACCAACGTTGATTCACTTATCCCATAGTTTTATCAGTTCACCCAAACCGACTGCATAAATCTGCGTGCCCTGTTTTTGTTTACCTGCCATCCCACAGAACTGTGTGACTTACTTATTGACTCACCCTCGTACGTTGTCTACCCAACTATAAATTACTGGAAATCGCTAGGGGCTAAGTCCACTGAAAACCCACCTTGGCGGGAGACATTTCGCGAATGACGCCGAAGTTGAATGTGAAGTGAAAACGTGGTTTAGAAAACAGAGCACGCAGGTCTACGCAGCCGGTTTGGGAGAACTGATAAAACAATGGGATAAGTGCATCAATGTTGGTGGAAATTATGTTGAGAAATAAAGGGACAATGTATACTTTTTACAAATAATCTGGTTTCAAATTGTTATCATATTTAGTTATTTTTCTATAGCCATTTGTGACTTACTTATTAACTTACCCTCGTACATAATTACCACATCACTTCCTTTAATGACGATTGGGCACGGATACACGTAATATATACATCCAAGAACAGTATTTCCAGAATATCTCTTCCTCAAAATCTGAAACTCAAAGAACACTGCCTCTCAAGGCCTACTTAAACTCCTCTAACACGACAGTTGTACTAGCCTCTCTCCAGGCCCGAATTCACTCAATCCCAAAACACTCTGGGTCTCGAATTTAACTCACTATCCCTGGAAAACCACAGAGCGGAGTTCTCTACCTAACTCCGTCACTAATCAACCCTTTCTCGACCGCCGACCTCACTGTCCGGTCTCCACAACTCAACTGTCCATTACTGAACTAAACACGGCTTGGAGTTCTCTTCTTAACTCCACTAAACCTTAAGTTCCCCGGATTGCCGACCTCTCCTGTCGGTTCGCAACATCAACTCTGTCCATCCGATCCTCTCGGGATCTCGACTTCAACTGTCCCCTACAATGTTTGTCACTGTCTTTTTAACCCTTCTTGCAGCCTCTCACCAGACTCCACACAACACTCCCACACAGCTCAAACTGTCTGCCCCAAAATCACTGTCTTCTCATTTTCCCCCTAGAGGGACTTCCTACCCCGCCTTATTTTATCTGCGCCTATTATTTATCCTGGCGGGTAATGTCAATGACCCCAAGCATGTGTAACGACGTAATTCCCATGTACTAGACAATAAATAGCTGCAATGGCACAGAGGTTTATACTCATGCCTGGCAAATCAATAGTCCGGGTTCAATGCTCGGTAGGGGCTGCATGATTTTAAACCACTGAAATGGGAGGTGGGGGGGGGGGGGGGAGAGGAAACAAGACACTGATCCTCATTTCATGGTCTAGACCAGTGGTTCTCAACATTTTTTGGCCCGTGCCCCCCTTCACCGTATTTTCAAAACGTCATCCCCCCCCCCCTCCTTTCACATATTTCCTATCTAAAAATCCTCCCACCCCTATACAGTATACGTAAAAGTGGAAGGCAAATGTAATAGCATATACTAAAACAAGTCTAGACATCCACATGAAACATGATTTGTGGGTCTACTTACTTTATCAAATGAATTTTAGAAGGATGAGACATACATAACTGTAAAGTATGAAGGGAAAAACAATATCAAGTAATCGGTTCTTGTATTAACACGATCTTGAAATGGTCTTCATCCCCCCCCCCCCTGGAAACCCTAAAATACCCCTCTGGGGGGGGGGGAATTCCCCACCGGTTAAGAACCACTGGTCTAGACTATGTAAATAGTTAGCACTTTACACCCAGCGATGGTGTCTGCCACATATTTACACTCACTATACTATAAGTAAATTTACTCTGTTATGGCCTACAGAAATATAGAGAACTTTACGGAAATCTAACATCATTTTTAAGTAGCGATAAAGTAAATATATGGAGTATGTCATCCAACCTAGGACTGCCAAAGTAACTAACACCGACTGCCGGAAAGAGGCTAATGAACATTATGTACAGCAATAAGAAAGAGGGAAACCTAATTTTTTGGTCATGTGATGAGAAGAGAATCATTGGAGAACATCGTGACAACTGGAAAAAGTGAGAGGAAGAGAGACAGAGACAGACCAAGAGAAATGATGTTGGATGGATTGATACGGTGGCATGGAGGAATATCAAAAGCGGAGTTGATCTAGAAAACCAAAGACCAAGAGCTGTGGAGAGTCATGAACGCCTACGGCAGCCGGTATTGCATTTGATGATGATAATGTCATCCAAGGGAAAAGTTGGATGGGAAGAGAGGCCGTGGAGCGGGGACCAGGAGAGAAGATGCTGGATATTTTGAGATCATGGCATGGAGGAACATCAGTATCAGAAATGGACCCCAATTATGAGGCGGTTATGTTTCTTGTATTTCGATTTAGACACCAGCATTGAGGTGATTGTGTTTCTTATAAATACAAATTTAGATCCAAACTGTTAACATGGAATCTATGTGTTATATGGATACATTCCTACTGTGAACAATGAGAGGAGACTAGAATATATATTTATATTCTTTGACGCTGATTCTTTGGTGGCCAAATCAAATCACACCCATTGGAAAATGAAGAACCATAATGACTGTTGGTTGGTAGGCTGTTGTTTGATTGATGAGTTGATTGATTCGTTGACTGGTTAGTTGGGTAATTGATTGATTGTTTGGTTGACTGAAGGGTTAATTTGTTTGTTGGTTGGTTGGTTTGCCGACTGGTTGATTGATAGGTTGATTGATTAGTTGGCTGATTGAATGGTTAATTGATGGGTTTATTGATTGGTTGAATGGTTGGTTGGTTAATGTGTGGGTTGTTTGATTGATGTTTTGATTGGTTGGTTCGTTGTTTGGTTGGTTGGTTGGTTGATTGGTTGGTTGGTTGGTTGACTGATGGGTTAATTTGTTTGTTTGTTCGTTCTTTGGTTAGTTGATTAATTCATTGGTTGTTTGACTGATGTTTTGATTGGTTGGTTGGTTGATTGGTTGACTGAAGGGCTAATTTGTTTGTTGGTTGGTTGGTTGGTTTGCCGACTGGTTGATTGATAGGTTGATTGATTAGTTGGATGATTGAATGGTTAATTGATGGGTTTATTGATTGGTTGAATGGTTGGTTGGTTAATTTATTGGTTGTTTGACTGATGTTTTAATTGGTTGATTGGTTGTTTGGTTGGTTGGTTGATTGGTTGGTTGTTTGGTTGACTGATGGGTTAATTTGTTTGTTTGTTCTTTGGTTGGTTGGTTAGTTAATTCATTGATTATTTGACTGATGTTTTGATTGGTTGGTTGATTGGTTGGTTGACTGAAGGGTTAATTTGTTTGTTGATTGGTTGGTTGGTTTGCCGACTGGTTGATTGATAGGTTGATTGATTGTGTGGCTGGTTGAATGGTTAATTGATGGGTTTATTGATTGGTTGAATGGTTGGTTGATTGGTAAATTGATTGGTTGGTTGACTGATGTTATGATTGGTTTGTTGGTTGGTTGGTTGACTAGTTTATTGATGGATTGGTTGATTGGCTGGTTGGTCGAACGGTTAACTAATGGGTTGATTGATTGGTTAACTGATTTATTTGGTTTGTTTGTTGGAATGGTTTGTTTTCTTGGTTCGTTGATTGGTTAATTGATTGGTTGGTTGACTGGTTGATTGATAGATTAGTTGATTGGTTGGTTGATTTCTTTGCTAATTGATGTTTTTGTTGATTCATTGGTTAAATGGCTGGTTAACTGATTAGTCTGATTACCGATTAAATTTATCAAATCCACAAAATAACAGTTTTTAACTCTTTAGTCTGATACTTTTACATCCATGTCCTTTGAGATATGACGCGATTTTGCATCTATCGGATTGACCTTGGTGTATAGAATGTTTTCATAACTCATTGCCAAAGTATGAGCTCCACTCGAATCATGTTGCAGAGCTCAGCTTGCCCATCTCCTAGCTCTTCGAAAAGCTGGGTGTGCAATGCAAGTACTGGAATTTAGCATCTTGAATAGTATATCAGGATGTAACCAGACCAAGATCCAGCACGGTACACACGGATTGGCGGAGGTTATGCTGGGGATGGTAAAACGCCGTCATCGGCATTTCTCAACCTCTAAAAAAAACAGTCAAAGCGTGGACACAGAAAAAGCGTTTCGTGTGCAGTAATCTACGAACAATAAACGATAGCTTAAATATTGTGAGACGGTAGCAATCAGGCGGTTCAGGCTGTTTTGTGTATAAAGAAAGAGTTCGTTCTCAATTTAAAATTACCGTGGGAATAACAGATGTTCCACATTCGAACACTAACTGTGTCTATGTGTTTTAATTGTTTCACCTTAATTATGTTTCATTTACTCACATCATCAGATATATAAACTTTCAGTATGCACCTGACCAGATGCAGCGAAACATACAAGGCAATAAATCGTGCAGTATATTGTTTATTGTTTCTGTGTTTAAATTCACCAAGGAAATACATTGTTTTAAGATTGCTAATGTTTCCTCTCTCAGGATTTATGTTGTTGACCGTCAGACACCAACCCCCAATGCCAGGAAAGATGAAAGCCCAGTTAAAGTTAAGAGATAGCTGTCTGAACTATTTGCCTACCTGGTGGATCCACGAGCACTACTTTAGTTTCCAGTATTACGGTTTCATAAGGACTGTAAATAACTATACCGTAGCGCCCTGCTATCGTTTTGTAATCTTCCATCGACAGCAAGCTTGTGTTGATAAATGCTCTCATTGTGACAGGATCAAAGTACACGTAGGGGGGTGGCTTGTCGCCTTCCATGTCTTTATTTCGAAACTTCCATCTAATTAATGGACATCCAAAAAAATGAGTTAACTGATTCTGTGACAAAGGATAACATATCACCAAATTGGACTCCAATTTGAACAGAAGAATGATATATCTATATACTAGAGTCATGTTTTGTTTCGTCGTATCTTCCGCAATTGTAATGTCCAGTGAACGGAAATTTACATTATAATATTTTTACATTTGATGGTGTACGATTTTTGGGCCAAACCTACGGCTTTTTTTGCCACTGAATCAGTTAAATGCCAGAGTATCGACTTTATTGCACGGGTGCTACCTCATCTGTCCCAGTCTCTCTATAACACAGCCCCCGTGACGATGATACTTCTCCCAGAAAGGTAGGGAAATGTCTCCACACCAACCTCACTCCGATAAAGTGATACAGACAGAGATTCACTGACAAAAGAATTCCTGTCAAGGACTGAATACATTCATTTACAAGAATACATCCTTCAGCAGTTTTTGTCAGTTAAGTTTACCAGCCAGTCAGCGCATCATATGTCTTGTGTATGTGTCTGCATACTCAGGCACTGTTGCGAAGGCGTTACTGAACGCAATTCGCAATACCGCATAGGGCTTTCGAAAGAGTACTGCCGGTTATTTTGAAGCTGACCGCTTTACAACTATTTCCACACAATTCCGTGAGTGCAGGTCGTTCAAAAAAAAACAAAAAAACAGTGGAAATCTACTGAATGTAAACCTCGCAAGAAATCAGAAATAACCCAAACATGTTGGGGTTGACTGCAACGTCATGTAAACCATATGGAACTAACAACATGTGTGAACACGTGTCTATGTGTAGTTTTTGGCGCGTGTTTGTACAGGGTGGGCCAAAAGATGTGAGAACATCTTGTAGCATACGAGTTACTTAAAAATATAATTCAATTAGTTTTATTTGATTTCGGAATTTGGGATTTAAATATTGAGCACAACCCACTACTGGCAACGCTGATCGTATTCTGGTATGAACCTAAGGCCTATCCACGTCAATGTTGAAGCACTAGACTCGAGTTTCGCTCTCGTTTGAGCTCGTCAGTAGTGCATATCCTTGACAGGACCCGGAAACAAACCCCGGATCATTGGCGTGTGAAGCGGGTGTAATCACGCCAGTGATCCGGGGTTTGTTTCCGGGTCCGGTCAAGGATATGCACTACTGACGAGCTCAAACGAGAGCGAAACTCGAGTTTAGTGCTTCCACATTGACGTGGATAGGCCTTCGGTTCATACCATAATTCAATTAATTATATTGTTTCATGTAATTTTGTTTCCTAAGCATTTAGCTAGCCGGCTTCGTGGCTTAGAGTTATGACTTTTCTCCGTAATCTCGTATACTCTCGTCGGTAACGTGATGACTATTAGAATCAGCAGTGGTTCGAATCGCATCGGTAACTTACGGGGTATGTGAGCCGGCCGCTCAGAAAGCAATGGCAAACTACTGAGCGTAATCTTGCCAAGAAATCAACATACAGCTGAAAGATGCTGGTGTTGACAGCGATGTCCTGTAAAGGATATGCAAAAAAAAAGCATTTAGCTAATCAGAAATCATGTGCAATGTGTCCTCTTTGTTTCTCAACGAGATTTTCTAAGCGTCGATGCCACTCTTTTAAACTCTGTAAATAAAGCGCTGCCCCAGATTTCTCCATTCTTCAATTATTACCGACTTGAGCTGCTCAACTGTGGTATATTTTCGCCGAAGGTAGACTTTTTCTTGCAAAGCATCCCATATGGCATAATCTACTGGGTTTAAATCAGGACTGTTCGGTGGCCACATGTCTGGCTCCATGAAGTTAACATTCTCCTGACGAAGACAGTTGATAGTATTTCTGGCTGTGTGAGATGGAGCTCTTACTTGCTGTAATGTCCAGTTATGGCGACCACATGTCGTTTGAATTACAGGCAGCAAACCTTGTCTCAGAACATGTTCACAATAGTAGTCACCGTTTACTTTGGCGCCTGGTTCAACGAACAAAATACTAATTTCCCACATTCGAGACACACCAACTGATACCTTGATACCGCGGCTGAAATGGTCACGTTCTCGTTTAAGTCGACTTTCCTGAACTTGAATGTTTTTTTGCTTCAACGGAATAAACACGGTCGTTTAGAGAATTAACTGGAGTGGCAACGGTGAATATCTTTTCATTTGTATATATACTGATATAAAACAAATGAAAACTGTAAAATTGTGATAGGAAATTACAATAACCCAGCAATTGCCTTGTAACCTGCCAATGTTGTTTTTAGAGATGTCAAGAGTGTTTCACACGTGAGATCACGGTGCAGACGAACACGGTGACGTCATAACGACAGTGTATATATATATATATATATATATATATATATATATATATATATATATATATATATATATATATATGGCTGTCCCACTTTTGACATGCACCAAAGAGGAGCAGCGTTCTGTACTCCGTTTTTTTTTTTTTGGGGGGGGGGGGTGGGGGCTGTGGTCAATGAAGGGGTGAAACCTATACAAATTCATCGGCGAATGAAGGTGCAGTATGGTGATGCATGCCTGTCAGTTCCGAAAGTGTATGTGTGGAGTAAGAAGTTTCAAAACGACGCTACAGACTGTTCACAACCGAGTCAGACACATTGAGTAGTGACGACAGAGTCGATTTGTCTACAGGAATCCAAGTACTTTATCGGCGCTGGAGGACTTCCATTGAATGCAGTGGTGACTGCATCGAAGCATGATACATTTGTTTTTTATTGTTCCAGAATATATTCACCATACACAAAAAAAAAAAAAACATTTACGATTTTCATTTGAAGACCCCTTAAATATGTATATATGTCTAGCTGTGTTTGTTGGTGCACGGCTGTTTTGAACATCCTATGTATGTATGTGTGTGCCTGTAACTAGCTTTCTTTGTACATACCACCCTAGTATGTATGTATGTGCTTGTTGGTGCATGGCTGTATATAACACCCTATATATGTATGGGTGTGAATGTGTATACGTCAGTTTGTTGAAGCACGCGTGTATATACAATCGTATGCCTACATAAGTACACATGCCTAGATGTATGTGTTTCATTTTGTCCCAATTTAACAATACACACGCAACACACACGGATACATATTTCCAGCAATGTATACTGCCAAATCCCCGAAAACAAACACGCTCGAATAATGTGAACATGACATGACAAAGTCAGTAATTCAAAACATGACATGACAATGTCAGCACTTTAAAGCATGACACGACACGGTCAGCCATTCAAAACTTGACATGACAAGGTCAACAATTCAAAACGTGAAATTACACTGTCAGCAATTCAAGACATGACAAGACAAGGTCAACAATTCAAGACATGACATTTGACGGTCATAAACAGGCCAGGTACCGATATTTTAAGGGCGTCGAAGGATCTCCTCTAGCCCTAAATGACAAGTCCACAACTGATCCGTAGACGATCTCCTGTCTTGGCGGAGGACTTTTCATAATCGTGATGGCAACTTAAAATTGATCAGAAGATACAGTTCGATAGAAACAAAACACTTTATAATTATGCACGCTCACACACACACACACACACACACATACACACACACACACACACACACAAACACACACACATGCCCACTAACACGCGTATACGTGGAAATGGGCATAGTCTATACGCCGACAAAGAAGGAGTAACAGAAGCAATTTGAAACAAGGCCCATTGAAAATTCCTTATACGAGGGAAAGTCAATAAGTAAGAAACAAATGGCTGTCGAAAAATAGCTAAATATGGTAATGACTTAAAACCAGTTTACTTTTATACATATACTGTCCCTTTATTTCACAACACAATTTCCACCAACATTGATGCACTTATCCCATCGTTTTATCAGTCCTCCCAAACCGGTTGCATAGAACTGCGTGCTCTCTTTTCTAAACCACGCTTTCCCTTCACATTCAACTTCGGCGTCATTCGAGAAATGTCTCCCACCAAGGTGGGTTTTCAGTGGACCAAAATGGTGAAAATAACTAGGGGCTAAGTCGGGGCTGTAAGGTGAATGTTCCATGACTTCCCACCTTAGTTGGTTAATTTTCTCCTGAGTTAATCGAGCCGTATGTGGTCTGGCATTGTCAAGAAGAAGCAACACTCCTCTAGTCAGCAGTACTGGATGTTTTGTTCGAATTGCATCAAGAAGCATCGATAGAACTTCATAGTGCAATTCAGAATTCACATTGTCACCTTTCTTCTTGAAATTGTTTAAAAGCACTCCTTGACAATCCCAAAACACTGTCAGCATAGCCTTCCCTGCTGACGGAGTAACCTAGAATTTTTTTAAACAGGGCGAAGAAGGATGTTTCCATTGCATTGAAGCACGCTTTGATTCTTGCTGGAAGTCAGCATAAATAGGAAGCTTTTCCTTTATATATGTCCTTTACAGGCAGTCCTTTTCCCGACAAAAAACACCCACCAGCACGTTGCACTTTGGTTGTACACTCCGTAAGTACAGTCGCCATTTTGTTTATGACTGCGCATGTTCATGAGACATCTAGAGCTACCTGACGAACAGGAATATAAAGTTCGATGTTTCTGTCATCTAATGACAGCTGTAGAAAACACCCTACATTTACCTGCCATCCCACAAAACTGTGTGACTTACTTATTGACAAACCCTTGTATTTAAACTGAATGTGCGTAATATACATGCATTTATTTTCAACAGGTTCCCTCGCTATGCTCCGACTGAAAGCATAACATATGAATAAATATCTCGACAAATGGGAAACCACATGCACATATACAGACATTAGCATTCCCCGTGTTCAAATCCATTGTGGATCCCTTGCTATGGTGCACGGCGCATCATACTATTTTACCTGGAACTGCTGCTCCAACCATTTGACAGAACTATGGGAAAGTCAGAGGCCGGGGTGGCGATGATATTCCTGATGTTACGGCGTAAAATTAACTACAGAAGACACATTGAAGTTGAACCTCTTTTTATTGCTTTCCTGCGTGTACTTTAGTAAAAAAAAAGCTGGTGTGGACAATTGAAGTGTGTGAAGTCAAATGTTGTTCATCTTCCACGATCTGGGAGACCATCCTCAGGGTGCAATGTCAACAATGCAACAAAAATGAATAGATACAGACCAGGTCGATAACTGACTATTGCGGAGGCAGCTATTACAGTTCAGTGAGAAAAACAGTTCATATAGTTACAGAACACAACAGACTAAAAATGAGAAGAGAAAGTGCCCTAAGGATTCCGCTTGTGTTGACACGTGAAGAGCAGTAAGTGAGGCTGTTGTCCTGTCGATAGTTGCTTAAAACGTGCTAGCCAGAAAACGTGTAGATGACCATAGTGACAATGGACGAGATTTGGGTTCATTATTACGACCCCTAACCAAAATGACCAGCATGCAATGGGAAATACGGTCTCCCCAACACACAACAGTCTAGAGCACAGACAGCTGCAGGAAAAGTAATACTAACTATTTTTCTTTTAACTTCAAAGGCGTTGTACTGAAATATCATGTGCTTGTGGCAACATAGTTAATTAACAGTAATATGTACTCTTTTTTACCAAACTTTAAAAAAGGCTGTGACCAGAAAACTGGAGATAGCACGCACTCAAAATCTGCTTTTGCTTCAAGACAAGGCGCCCTCTTAAAATAAAAAAAATAAAAAAACGGCTTGTACAGCTAACAGCAAACAATTTTAATATTTAAATTCTTGCACCCTACCATATTCTCCGGATTTGGCTAAATGCACATTTTATTTCGTTTCCAATTTCTAAAACAAAATATTTTACAGGAAATCATTTTGAATGTGACGAAGAAATCATAGTGGCATGAGATAACTAATTTAGTCAAACAATAAAGATGTCCTATTCCGAAGACCTTTTCAAGATCAAACAGAAATGGCTTTAATGTTTCAGTTGAAGTGGTGGCCGCAATGGAAACGGGGGGACAATACATTATACAACATGCTAGTTCTCTTTGGCATTTCCTTCATATCCATGGAGAGACGCAGAGGTGTTTCCAAGGCACCAGGGCCAGGTTCTATACTGGCCAAGACCTACTAACACGTCCTAGTCGTTCGTCCTGGGCAACAGGTCCCTTCGGGGTCCTGGCTAACGTAGTAGGATCGTTGAGTCTTCCGAAGTCGGAGAGTATCTGCCTGCACGGCGAGGAACCACCAGTCTGCACACCAATAACCCAGACATGGGACAAGGGATACTCACGCAAACCTCAGGTCCGGTATGACATCACACTGATGTTGGACAACAGGATGTCTTCATCCGACATACAGGACTTCGCGCTGTTGTTCACAGCCAGCGAACGCAAGCAAGCAAGCATATCAATGGTAAAGACTAATGGTCGGCCCGTGATGTATATGTGTGCGTGTGTGAGTGAGTGAGTGAGTGAGTGAGTGAGTGAGTGAGTGAGTGTGTGTGTGTGTGTGTGTGTGTGTGTGTTTTTTTTTTTTAAAGAATAGATGGCGAGACATCAGATTGGTTTGACATCAAGCAAGGAAGGAGTCCGTCGGGGCGGTGTGCTGTCACCCTATTTGTTTAACCCTACGCCGAAAATATAATGAGAAATGTCAGAAATGATATAACCAGGGAGTAGTAATATCATGCCCTAAATATCGGTGGTCATGAAATACCAGAGATTCGGTATGCTGATGATACAGTACTACTATCGACATCATAGAATGGTATAGAAAACTTAATAACCTCAACCAAAAGAAATAGTGAAAAACACAATATATATCTTAAGAAAGCAAAAACAAAGATAATGCATATAGATAAAACTATTATGGAGAAAGCAATATATGTTAATGAGGAAGGATTGGAGGTGGTGGAAAATTTTGAATATCTTGGGTCATTGATTACCAACAACAGTGACACAATTAAAGAAATTATACGACGACCATCAATTGCTCTTCAAAGACTAAAACAATTGAATAAATTATGGAGTGGGACAGATAGAACTACACAAGTTAGATTTGTAAGAGCATGCATCTTTCCTATTGCAACATACGCCTGTGAGACATGGACACTTACTAAACAAGCTGAACAGCGCATAAACGCCTTTGGCAATGAATGAATCACCCAAAAAACGAGAAGTAGATAGTGAGCTTTACTAAATCACGACTACAGATACAAATTGGACGTTGCGGCCAAAGCCTTCGTCAGCACATGACAAACAAATATAAACCGACACAAACCTACATGAAACACACTATGACAATATTAAACTAATTAAAGGTACTTATCTGAATCCCTTGCTTGGAAATACTGACACGCGTAAAGCTGTCAGTGGATTAATAGACCGGATGTATGGTACACGGGTCAAAGAACAAGCGGGAGGGGAGTGGAGGTGAAAAAGCGCCCATGTGCGGGGAAAAGTGAAAATTAGAACCGGCAAAAATGTCGCGGACGCAGTTCACAATTAGCAATTCTCGTTAAGCGTTCGAAACACAGCTGCAGAAGATTACATTGTATTGGTCCTCACAGAGGGGCGTGAGTTGCGGTCGTTCAGAAAACGATGGCAAAACACCGAACGCAAACCTGCCAAGAAAATTGACTGCGACGTCCTATAAAGGACCTGCACGTATCTAGATGGTGGACTGTAAGCTAGGGGGTGGGAGGCGGTGGGGTTAGGAAGTTAAATGAAGCTGTGTTGGACATTGAGGCCGTGAGGGGAGACTGTGCCCAACGTGTGCCCAACTGGAACATGAGACGGTGTTCCAATGTCTTCCGATCCCGTTAGTGCGATTCAAATGCTTTTGAATATAAATGTTATAGACGTGTTCTAAGAATATCTTGGGTAAATAAAAGAACAAATGCATCCATACTTCAAGAGCTGAATACTGAAGAGGGTTGGCTAATAAAGACGATAAAACAAAGAAAATTGAAATATTTTGGTCACTTGAAACGTCATGAAAGTTTGGAGAGAATAATAATGGAGGGGTATATGTCTGGAAGAGAGGAAGAGGAAGGCCAAAGAGAAAATGGGTGCAGGATGGGGCGAATGATCTCCAGATGAGTGTATTGGACGCGGGACGTCTTGCTTGTGATCGAGAAGTTTTCCGGAAGGTTGTTATGGGAGCGAGGTTATGCAAAGGACATGCTACTGAATGAATGAATGAATCACTATAATACATTTGAAATCCGTTCTTTCCGCACCGCGCGTAATTGCGTACGTTGAACATGATCATGCCATAGTCATGTGACAAGTACTGACCGGTGAATAAAAGAGCATGTGCTTATCGTCGCATGATGCATAGGTTCTGTTTATGACCGCTGAGAAAATGGCCGTGTTGATCCCAAATCCGTACGAAGAAGCTCAAATAGCGGTGATTCAGTTTCTTTCATTTGAAAGATGTCGACCAGTGGACATTCATGGAAGAATGCAGGTAGCGTACAGTAACAAATGTGTGTTGAAGATAATAGTGACAGACTGGGCACGAATGTTTCGGAAAGAACGTCAGTTCACGACAGATCTTCGACGGCCGGGTCAAGCGCATATTGTTGCAACAGAAAAAAAACATCGCCAAAATTGATGAAGCAGTACAGATGAACCGCTGTTGAAGTTTACGTTCGCTAGCGAAAGAATTTGATGTGTCAATTAGGACAATTCAAAAGGTTTTCGTAAGAAACTGCAATATCGAAAGGTGTGTTCACAGTGGGTACCACGGATGTTGACCGACCACAAAAAAGAGGAACGCGTGGGATGGTGTTTGAACAATATTCTGCGTTACAGAGAGGAGGGTTGTGCATTTCTCTTCCGCATAGTGGCAGGCGATGAATCATCGTGTCACCATTTTGAGCTGAGCAGCAAAAGAGAGAGCATGCAATGGAAGCATGCTGAATCACAAAAAGCCAAAAAAATTCAAGTTACAGGTTTCTGCTGATAAGGTTATGCTGAGCGCATTTTTTTTTTACCACGAAGGGCTATTTTTGGTCGACTTTAAAGAACCTGGAGTCAACATCAACTCTACCCACTACTTGCAAACACTAGACAAGCTGCAAAAAACCATCTAGAATAAACGACCCGGCATGCTCTCTCGCGGTGTGATTTTGTTGCACTATAATGCTCGTCCGCATGTCGCAAAGATTATGCAGAAAGCATTAGCAAGGAAGAAGTGGGAAATTCTGCAACCACCAGCCTATAGTCCTGATTTGTCAGCATGTGATTTTCATTTGTTCGGACCTCTAAAAAAAGCTCTCAAGGGGCAACGACTTCATACAGATTCGGACGTAATAAAAGCGGTAAACATTTGGTTCAGTGAGCAACCACAATCATTTGTGTGCGGACTGCATTCGCCGCCTACCTAATCAATGGGATGATTTCCTGAATGCCGACAGCGACTTCTTCTGACCAATCCATGGTGCATAATTCATTCAAAATGAATGCTTTGTTTAATTCTACCACACCTGGTAATGTTTCTTTCATGCTTCTGTAATAAAGCCATTGGAACGGGTTTCAAAAGAACGTCCTTAATATATATATATATATATATATATATATATATATATATATATATATATATATATATATATATATATATATATATATATATTGAGAGAGAGAGAAAGAGAGAGAGAGAGAGAGAGAGAGAGAGAGAGAGAGAGAGAGAGAGAGAGAGAGAGAGAGAGAGAGAGAGAGAGAGAGAGAGAGAGAGAGAAACAAAATATGATTACATTTGAAGTGGAAATTGTCTTGATCATGTGACATGGGTACTTACTAGTAACGCCATAAATGCACGTATTTGCCGACGAAACATCAACATCATTGGCCACATCACACTGAATACACATAAAGTCGATAGGCGACTGCACTTTCTTAATGGTTAATATTTTATGGTCACTGGACAGCTGTAACTTCTTTTCGTCAGCTGAAAGATCATTAAAAAACATAACTATTCACGCCAACCACAGCTGGAAAGAGATGTGTATATATCATTATCAAGTGCCTTGCTAACTACCTTGGTCCATCATGCTTCATCACATGTTGTGATCCCCATCGATATGTATCAATTCGCGTGTTGACGCTTTTCCGTGCCATGACGCAAGACTCAAGAATTTTCTCTCGCAGTCTTCTTCTGTCCTTCTTTCAATAAATTGTTCCATATGTCAAAAGCCGGCCTCTGTGGCTAAGGGCTTGCGAACGCGGTTTGCGAGTCCGTATACCCGGGTTCGAAACACAGCAGTGTTGGTTTTTTCGAAAAAGGTATAGGAGCCGGTCGTTCAGAAAGAAATGACAAACTACTGAATGTAAAATTTGCCCAGGAATCACGAACAGCGAAAATGCTGGGGTTGACTACTACGTCCTGTGAAGGACATGTAACTTAAAAAATGTCAAAATATGCTTCAGTTGTGGTCTTCTTGTAATGCGGCCATAAATATGAAGACAGCATATGTTTGATGTTTGTGATAAGTTGTCCTTTCAGCTTAGCTTCCCTCAAAATGTTCAGTTTGCTTACTCTGGCTGCCTCAAGTATCTTCAGCTTTCTTCTGTATAATCAAACATCTCTATTAAGGAACCCTTTCATGCCACTAAGACAGTTCATAAATAAACGCATATGTATTTTTTTGCTCATAGAAATAGGTGAAAGATCTCAGTCGGTAACTATAACTTTAAATTTATACTTTGTCTAGTCTAGGGCGTCATTTAGTCTCCACTTCTTTTTCCACGAGCGCCCAAAACTACATGCACATTTATTTATGAAAATTCTATAAAATCACATCTCCAAATCTTTCAAGGAGTTTTTCACTTGTTTACAAATGTCCATGATTCGCTGCCATGCGTTAGAGCTGTCTTAGAATGTGCGTATGTCGGCATCAAAAGAAGTGGTTCTGTTTGTATATTAAAAATGTAAAGATCCGTCGGCGATGATACATCATAAACATTATTGTGAAGTACATCATTTGGAGAACGTGGCTCTCATCAAAACTTGGCTAGACTCTCGATCATTCGCCAGTTCCACTGCCATTACCATGCCCAGGGTATTCTAAGTGTCCGCCGTCGAGTTAGTAGATAGCGGCCTCCTACTCCAGGAATCATGTTTCCTATTGCTGCTTCTTCTAAACAGCTGTGACGTTGAGTGTGGTCAGAGTATTTCAGTTCCCAAGATGTGATGTTGAATGTCATCAGAGTATTTCAGTTCCCAAGATGTGATGTTGAATATCATCAGAGTATTTCAGTTCCCGAGATGTGATGTTGAATATCATCAGAGTATTTCAGTTCCCGAGATGTGATGTTGAATGTGGTCAGAGTATTTCAGTTCCCGAGATGTGATGTTGAATGTGGTCAGAGTATTTCAGTTCCCGAGATGTGATGTTGAATGTGGTCAGAGTATTTCAGTTCCCGAGATGTGATGTTGAATGTGGTCAGAGTATTTCAGTTCCCGAGATGTGATGTTGAATGTCATCAGAGTATTTCAGTTCCCGAGATGTGATGTTTAATGTCATCAGAGTATTTCAGTTCCCGAAATGTGATGTTTAATGTCATCAGAGTATTTCAGTTCCCGAGATGTGATGTTGAATGTCATCAGAGTATTTCAGTTCCCGAGATGTGATGTTGAATGTCATCAAAGTATTTCTGTTCCGGAGATGTGATGTTTAATGTCATCAGAGTGTTTTAGTTCCCGAGATGTGATGTTTAATGTCATCAGAGTATTTCAGTTCCCGAGATGTGATGTTGAATGTCATCAGAGTATTTCAGTTCCTGAGATGTGATGTTGAATATCTTCAGAGTATTTCAGTTCCCGAGATGTGATGTTGAATATCATCCAAGTACTTCTGTTCCCGAGATGTGATGCTGAATATCATCAGAGTGTTTCTGTTCCCGAGGTGTGATGTTGAATGTCATTAAAGTATTTCTGACCCCGAGATGTGATGGACTTTACATAAGCCAGTTTACTTCTATGTTCAGGTCTGGTTCGTCCCTTGAACTCAGCTGTGGTCCATATACCTGCTGAGGTTTTGCGCGTGGACTAGACTTCCATATTAATAGTTACCCTCCGCATGAGGCGATCCAGCTCCGACTTCTGATGTACTTGTAATTTAGGTCGCCACTTCAAGGAAGATTAGTCAATATTTTAGTTCAAGTGACCGGCTGAATCCGCTAGCTTCGCATCAGCACACCGGGAATTTAAAAGTGAGCGCTCTTATATATTCGGCCATGCTGACCTCCAGAGTGTTTAGTAGATGCGGTTGCTACACACAGTGAATAACTATGGTTAGAACTGAATATTAAGAAGATACAGATTATGGTCGTCACTGGGAAGAAGGAAATACCACAATGTGATATACGAGTAAATGGGCATATTCTTAAGCAAGTGAATCGATACAGTTATCTCGGCACAGTCATAACATCTGATGGGAGATGCCTTGAAGAGATTAGAACAAGAATTGCCATTGCGAAGGTAGCCTTTTGCAAGATGAAAAACGTACTGATCAATAAAAAGATATCAATTGAAACGAGAAAAAGAGTGTTGAAGTGCTACATAGAACCTATACTTTTGTATGGATGTGAAGCGTGGACAATAAGCAGTCAAGCTGAAAAACAGCTGATGGCTGTGGAAATGTGGTTTCTGAGGAAAATGCAAAGAATACCATGGACAGACAGAAAAACCAATGAACAAGTCCTTCAAGAAACAAATGAAGATCGTAAACTGATTAGAGACATTAGACGCAGACAGTCAAAATTGTTTGGGCATGTTATGAGAAGAAATGAATTGGAGAACTTGGTGACAACTGGCAAGATTCGAAGGGAAGAGACCAAGGAGAAGATCCAGAAGTAAATACCCGGATGGCTTGGCCACGTGGCATGGTTGAGACAGGAACACAAAGCTGATTCACGACTCTGATGATCGAGTGACATGGCAGTACATGACGGCCCACGCTTATCGGCATGGCACATGATGGATAGTTGGATGGTCCACCTTCGTGTTGTTCGATCTCCGCCTCTTCTTTCAGGTATCACGCTGTCCACTACTGCTCCTTCTAAACAAATGCGATAAAGTATTTCAGTTTCCCAGACGTGATGCCATTTTATAAGCCACTTTACTTCACCGCTCCCGGCGTGGGAAGGTGTTGACGAAAACCAGCGGCGTTAATTAATGTGAACTGCAGAACATATTATAATGACTGCGCGTGAGTGTGACATGTTGGTAGTAGCAAATATACAGGAGTTAAGTAGGAAAGGGACCTATGCCATGTCCAGTAAGCCAGTAGGGAATTTACTTGATCCTAGACAGTGCGGCTAGTGAATTATGGAGGAAACTTGAAGGGCGCTAGTCACAGGTGCTGGAACTTCAATACCCTGTTCCCACAACACATAACGGATTTAGGTGGAAGTCAACAACAACAACAACAACTTGGATGTTTAAAACTCGTAAAATGCCAGTATTATTTCTCTTCTTGATTAACATTTAAACGTACACGTCTTAAAGTACAATGGAAATATGGTGCTAGACTCATATTTGTTGCACATTAACACAATGTCCAACGGTTGTCACAGACCTCTTCCTGATACAAGTGAGACTAGAAATTCTAACAGTTGTCCGAAACCTCATGCTGATACAAATAAGATTAGAAATTCTAACAGTTGTTCCTCAACTCTTGCTGATACAATTGAAACTAGAAATTCCAACAGTTGTCCCACAACACTTGTTGATACAAATGAGAATAGGAATTCCAACAGTTGTCCCACAACTCTTGTTGATACAAATGAGACTAGACATTCCAACAGTTGTGACATACCTCTTGCTGATACAAATGAGACTAGAAAATCCAACATTTGTCCCAAGTCTCTTGCTGATACAAATGAGACTAGAAATTCCAACATTTGTCCTAAACCTCTTGCTGATACAAATGAGACTAGAAATTCCAACATTTGTCCTAAACCTCTTGCTGATACAAATGAGACTAGAAATTCCAACATTTGTCCCAAACCTTTTGCTGACACAAATGAAACTAGAAATTCCAACATTTGTCCTAAACCTCTTGCTGATACAAATGAGACTAGAAATTCCAACATTTGTCCCAAACCTTTTGCTGACACAAATGAGACTAGAAATTCCAACATTTGTCCCAAACCTCTTGCTGACACAAATAAGACTAAAAATTCCAACATTTGTCCCAAGTCTCTTGCTGATACAAATGAGACTAGAAATTCCAACATTTGTCCTAAACCTCTTGCTGATACAAATGAGACTAGAAATCCCGCCGAAAATTTAGAAGACAAAAGAAATTACACATTCGAACGTTTCGACCAAAGTCTTCTTCAAAGAAAAGGGGAAGCAGAAATGAACAGAGATGTTGCACACCGAGTGTGTCGGACTTCTGTAAGCCCAGTTTAATGTACATATTAATAGTTGCTCGGGCAGTGTGTAAATAGTATAACGTGTGGCATTTATTTGTTTTACACGATTCATTTTAAGATGTGCTGTCATATACTATCTGATGGCATTAGAAATGTGTCTTCAGTCGTGTATTTGTTTTCATACAGTGGTATGTGTGCCGGTCGTTCAGAAAGTATTGGCTAACTACTGAACGTAAACATGCCACGAAAATCACAAACAGCCAATAAATTCTGGGGTTGACTGTGACGTACTGTTAAGGATATGCAACTAACTTCTGAGAAACTTTCGGTACTTCAATTTTAATTCACCGCAACAGACGTCACGAGGCTATATTTAGCTTTAGCAGCTATATATATATATATATATATAGCGTAGTTAGCAGCTATATATAGCACTGGCGGGGGATCTCCGTTCAATTAAAGTTTTTTTCAGTGCGTGTCATGGCGCGAAAAAGGAGCGACGAACGGTAACCCTAACCCTAACCCTAACCCTAACTAAACCATTTGCTGCACACCGACAACGTTATTCCGGTCAAGGTCATGCACACGGAGATACAGCGCGAATAAGGGGACTCCAGGATATGACGTGTGCCCTGGAATTCCCTTTGTTTGCGGTGAATTATATGAAAGTTTTTCATAGCATACCATCGACGGACAGAAGACAGTTGTGACAGAGATACAAGAATCAGATGAACACCATTTTGAAAAAAAAAAAAAAAGTACTGGCCAGTTAGTGTTAGAAAACAAAAACAGTTAGGTACAAATAACTACCGCGAGAAAGTGAGAGATACTGAATACAGACACAATGTACATACCTTACAACGAACTCCACTACAGAAAACGTAAATCACGGGTGGGAGGATCAATGATGATATCCCCCAACAAATAATAAAATTAAAATAAGTTACACAACGACATTATGAATCGACATTTCCATTATAATAATCATCATCGAGAACAACACAAACAGATCTAAAGAAAGACATTAAACTAGACAATTTAATAAAATTAAATACAAAGAGAAAAATATGTGTGATAACTTTCGAAACTGACCGAGAAAAGAGCAAGAAGAACGAACAAACTTTATTTTCAAAGGGTAGCACGCAGGCCCGTCCTACATGTGGGCCTTCCAACCATTCATCTTTCAGACATCAGATAGGGGCACAGAGACACAGATCTCAGTAGTTGGACCACAAAGCGTTCTCGGCAACGGGACGCAGTTTCAACATTTGTCTGGGCTCTCAAATCGACCTTGGCCTGAAATTGGTACCTGGAAATGCCTTGGAAGATAAAGCTACCGAGTGCACTTAGTCTATATAGTATGGATCTAGCACCAAAAATCCAATATTCCTTAAACGGTTTAAAAGTGTTCTGATTTTACTTGTTACATGACATATTCTGGACAAGCAAACAGACCTAGTCTGGGACTCAGGAGTGCTTGTGATATGTCCATCAATGACCGCTCACGCTTTCTGGGATGGCACATGATGATAATTTTGATTTACTTGCTCGCTTTGAACTCATGCGTAGTCATATGCGAGCTACTATTTCCAGTGCACTGAACTGAATTTTGCGTGTGTATTAGCTGTCCCTATTAGCAGTGTCCCTCGGAATCAGGCGAACCCGCTCTGATTTCCGTGGTACTTGTAATTTACATCCCCAAGTCAAGGACTAGAAATAAAAATTTTTAGTCCAACTTACTGGTGTAGGGGTTGAACCCACTACCTCGGCATCAACAACGGAAGTTTAAGAGCGAGCTTTCTGATCCATTCAGCCATGCTGGCCTCCACACAACAATGACCGGCTTGTAATCAGCGAAACAACATTCATTATAAATTACTATACTTTGCCACCGCCACATTTTCACGTATACACTAACCAGAACCTAGATCCAGTCTCTTGGCGTTGATGTACCAGGTAGGTGCTCGAGAAGAGTTCTCACCCTTGGCGGACCGCGTCTCACACTTGAACTGGTAGTCTCTGTCCTCAATGGCTTTGTCTACTAGCCGGGGTGTTTTAATGAAGATTGGCTCTGCTAAACACACATGATGGATCTTACGTTTTAATAATATTAGTAATAACAATAACAATAATAATAACCAGAAGAAGAAGAAGAAGAAGAAGAAGAAGAAGAAGAAGAAGAAGAAGAAGAAGAAGAAGAAGAAGAAGAAGAAGAAGAAGAAGAAGAAGAAGAACAACAACAACAACAACAACAACAACAACAACAACAACAACAATAGCAACAGCAAGAATAACAACAAGAATAAGGAAAAGAAGAATACTGTTTTGTTTTGTGTTTGCTCTCGCTCGCTTTGAATTCAAGAGTAGTCCATACACATTATTTTTATAGTAGTGTTGGATTGAATATTAACAGTATCCCTCGCCATCAGGCGAACCCACTCCGACTTCAGGGGTACTTGTAATTAACGTCCCGAGGTCAAGGAAGACAGGTCCACATTTTAGTCCAGCAGTCCGGAGTAGGGGATGAACCGCTAACCTCGGCATCAACACACCGGATGTTTAAGAACACCGTTCTTATCCATTCGGCCATGCGGACCTACAAGAAGAAGAATGTTACATATGTCTTTCTTGTTCATCCATAATGGTCATTTGGTTAGGGCAGTTGCTTTGCAGATGCTGCCGTAATGTCATGACAAGCTGAGCTATCAAACATTCTAGGTGGTCGAATAATGAAATGAGGAGGCCAGTTTCCTTCATCCCCACCATTTCATTCCCAGACAATTCTCTGAACATTTTGTAAATTGTCCGCTAGTCAGATAAAATTCGGGAGTTACGCTTGTGTAGTTGATAAACGCTTGCCTGCCTGTCTGCCTGGAGGAGAAGGCCAGGACTGCATTCTACCGCCAGATGTATTTTCATAGCGGGTTAAGATAATAATACAATGTGTGATACCTGATGCACTGATAAGTTGAGTTGAGTTAACAACTGACATCATTGCACTCAGGACATTCCCACACGCGCTGCAACTCCTCGTTCAACAGCCAGTGAAGAGTCATACTTGTAATCCTTCCCGCCGCTATCTGATTGACCGTTCTCCTTGTCTTCGCTCTCAGTTTCAAGATTATTCCTGAACCCCTGCCGACCCCCGTATTATAATTCTTTCCACTTACGGGTTCTCAATCTGTTTCCCCGCCTTCTCCACCTGGTCTCGCAGGCGCTCGACCATCTCTCTATTGACTATAGGTAATCTACCACCAAGAGGTCACATCCTGCCACCATGTAAGCTTGTTCATTCCCCCGCACTCCCGCATGGCCAGCACAAAATATCCATACAATTCTCACAATCTGTGACTTCTGAAGCGAGGATAGCCATTCCACACGAAATGTTCCTTTCTCCACCTTACTAAACATACTTCTTGAGTCCATAATGAATGCAATGCATGTTGCAGTAGTCTCCTCTAACCAACAAAATACCGCTGATACTTTCTCCACCTCAATTCTAATGCTGGAATGATATTAACAAATATAATTAACTTGCTTTAAACAATGGATGTATTGTATAAAGAAGTTATTATATTGGTATATGCCACTAGCAGCCATAGTTTTATAATCCAACGCGCACAAGATAGATAATGTAGTCATTATCACACCGTTTTTACTTCCCAAGTCGTTTCCTGGTACCAGTTTTATACTTTAAATCATGATGAAAACGGCAGTAAGATAAAGAATTTTAGCCAAACCTTTACTGTTTTATGCCCGCACAGGTATACTATCACATTGTCAAAGAACATGTCGAGCCAAAATAGGTCTTATCAACCATCTTAGAACTCACGGCTCCATACTTTCAACCCCACTGGATGAAATGAATGGTCATCATCATTCTTGATGGACAAACAACAACAACATACTATGCATACGGCCGCTGCCAGAATACCAACACAAAAGTCCGCCACAAAAAAATACAGTTCTTCGTCGATGGAAGCGGCCACACATTACTGCATAAGGCAAACCCAGTTAGTTCAGCAACACGCCGGCCGCCATTTTTCTGAACATACAGTTCACTATACAAATAAAGATGATGATGATTAGTAGAAGAAGAAGAAGACGAAGAGGCGGAATCATAGACGGCTGATGTTTGTGGAAAGACATGATTGCCAAAACCAGCCAAGTATTGCACGTGACGCTCATGCCTTATCTAAATTCATCCATAAACACATACACGTGACATCGAGCTTCAGTGACTGGAAAGCTTCTCCAGCTGAATTTCTCCCAAAGCAGTAATAGGTCTTCTCATCTTCCTCCTGTACATTCGTGATGATGAGCCGTCTGCCATTACTGGTCACGTTATATTTCCCACCGGTCATGTTCAGTGGAAGCTTATCAGCATCTGCCCACGTTTGGTTTGGAACACCCGGTTTGGCTGGATCACTGTAGTAATAAACATAAGAGAATGTATAGTTTAAGCTTTCCAAAATACATGTGTTACATTCGTTAATTGATTCTTTTCTGTCGTAGACATTAATTACTCGACCTTTGTGGATAACCATTGGGTATCACTACAGCAATAAACAAAAACAGAATTTGTAGTGTTAGCTGAAGGAGAATATATGTGTAATTTATTCGCAATGTGATTATTTCTGTCTTGTTACTTGACCCTTGTTGATAACAATTGTGTAGTATGTTAATAAGACTTATGTAGCGCAGTCACTAGACACTGGCCTGCCTACCCCGTGGCCATGGGTTCGATTCTGCATCAGCGACCGAAAAGGGGGGAAAGGGGGGAGGGATTTGTAAAGTCGACTTCTAGATCAACCTAGCCTAAATAAGCACCAGCAAACGTGATACTGGTTGGCATGATGTTGATATCATCACTGGTTGGAAGCTGGATGAAGAATGACTTACGAGATGAATTAGATTAAAGTTAGGAAGAGTTCCGCAATTTGTGAACCACAGTCTCTCGCCTGAGTTCTTCTGAATCTAGTGGCAAGACAAGTCAAGACGACTGGAGACGAACACACGTGCGCGGATGACTGGTGTGCTCTACGAGCCTTGCCGTGCTCATTATGCTCCACAACGCTTTGCAGGTATCACCGTCATATCACCACTGGAGTGGCAGCTGATGTGTACAAATGTAGGTCTATGGGGGGGGGGGGGGGGGGGGGGTCTGCGTGGCGAAGTGGTCAAACCGTCTGCTTCGGGCTCTGAAGGTCGTAGGTTCGTTGCCTGGACAGTGACGTTCACACCACTTGTGCAATTATTCCGGAGACTCCTGGGGGTCATGGCTGAGGATCATAGCTGGGGGTCATGGCTGGGGATCATAGCTGGGGGTCATGGCTGGGGATGTGGCAGTGGGTCATGGCTGGGGGTCATCGCTGGAGCTACGGACTTCGTGCTTTGTGTGACGCTCATCGATAGCGTCTTGCCGTTCTGTGAATAGAGACAGAACCTAATTGTGTATAACCCTTAGCAATGAAGTTAACCCTCTCGACTTCAGGATTTTAGGGCTAATACTTTTAGGCGCAAACGTCTTAAGGCGTTCAGGCAGATCCTTCGCTTTACTACCACATATTTGAATCATGTGGCGTTAAAATATTAACCCTATAGTGTACAAGTAAAATAAAGGCGATTTCCCACGATGTGTATACAGTATTTGTATTTATGTATATAACAACATTACAAATGGTACTTACTAGCCAGAAAACAAGCACTCAAGTATAGCTGTGGAAGATGTCCGGGCTATTACAACAGCAGTCTTATACTTATTCACTGGTGATGTTTTCACCCCACCTTTCAATAAGATAATAAAAAAACATACTGAATTATGCCAGCAGTGACCGAGAAATCGGCCACACATTTATTCTTTCTCTTTCTTATCATGGGGTAGTTGATATGACACCAAGATCTCTGGAATAAGGGCCGAAATAGAAGGTCCAGCGAATACGCTAACGCGATTAAATGTCCGTTGGTAGTAGGAAGAGAGCATGCCCTATATTCTACTGTTAATGGTACATTTAAAATCACAGATAACTACTAATAATAGAGCATGTGTAATCCTGGTCGATACATGTATTCGGAACCTATACGGCACCATCGTGTTCGTGCACTGTGGCGTGATTCTTTGTAATATCGATATAATAATAAACAAAGACTGGTAACCTGATAAAGTCTACACACCGGACAGTGTCTACGTGATCAACGCCATATTTGGGAAACAGGTCACGTGGTTGATATTTATAATGCTTTTCGTGTGTTGTTTAACACACAAATTGTACGCTTGTTAAAGCTGGCCTTGGCAATTGCCATTCATTTACAAAACAGACGATAGTCAGTTTAAAATTACCATGGTAGACGATTCAGAATTATGTGTGAATATCTGTGTTGTATATTACTGCTTACATTATGTATCTTATGGCTTTAGTTTATGTTGTGCGAATCCAGCAGTATGTATCTGATAAGATGCAGCGAAATATATCAGGCAATAAATTTTGCAAACTAATGTTTGTTTCTTCATTGTTCAAACTCATCGAGAAAGGATTTACTTAACTGAATCGGTGACAAACAGAGAAGTAGGTTTGGATCAAACATGATGCACAGTCAAATGAACACATTTTACAACGGAAATGTCCATTGTTCGGCGATATATCTTCCTTCTATCCAAATGTGAGATCACATATTGTCCTTCGTCACTGAGTCAGTTAAAATTACTAGTCTGCAATTTGGTAAAAGTCTATTCATCAGCCGGAGAAAAAAAAACTGTTGTCTTGCAACTAATGTCAGCAATAATAAAGACATCACATAAATGTGTAGACATTTGATTGTAAGCATTGATAATGGTAATGATCCTTTTCCTTGAGGTTTACTGGGTATATTTTGTTATAGACCAATCGGTACTCAGTGTGTGAAATATTCAATATTTCGCCGACTGCTTTTACTCCCAAGAACAATGTCTGGTACCAATTTAGTCTGAGTTTACCTGAAATCAGCAGTCATTTTTGACAGAGGTATCGATGGAACGGACGAACGAACGAACGAACAAACTTTATTTTCAAAGGGTTAAGAATTGGGCACGCAGGCCCGTCTAACATTCTGCCCTTCTATCACTCTCTTTCATACATTATTTCATTCACACATCATTCAAGGCTAACAAAGAACAGTAACAATATAAAAGATATGCATTATAAAGGCATGGGCAAAATGCAAACATCAAAACTACACGACACAGTAATATTAGATAATGGTCTGACACTTGTTATTAGCCATGTGAAATATACTGGCCTACAAAAAGGTGATTGGCTGTTATACTAGGGTTTTGTTATTATTATTATTATCTCAATTATTAAGGGGGAAGGTAATCCGTATTGAGATAGTGTTCGAATAATTTGCGATTATATGAATAGGGATTGGTGATGTCTTTGATTTCTTGTGGAAGATTGTTCCACAGCTGAGATGCAGAGTACGTTAAGCTTGTTTTGTATAAGTCAATCCTAGGCTTCGGAATGTGTAGTATATTTAAACGTTTACTGTGTCTAGCATTATATTTAAACAAAGGCCAAAGGTAATTTGGGGCATTCCGATGCAGGATTTTGTGAATTAGTTTAGCTTTATTGAAAAGCAGGCGTTTGCGGAATGGTAGTAACTGAAGGCGTTTATACAGGCTAGGATTGTCAGATAAATGTTTGCTATAAATTAGACTCATGGCCCGTTTCTGGAGTGAGTAAAGTCGCTTGGTGTTTGAATTAGAACAACCGTCCCAGATTGTAGAGCAGTAGTCAAAGTGTGTCTGTATATGAGAAGTATAGAATAGTTTCCTTGTGTCCTCATCAAGGAAGTTTTTAATCTTGGCGAGTTGATAGACTTTTTTCGCTGTTTGTTTAATGAGTGCTTGAACATGGGAATTAAAGGTTAGGTTTCTATCAATGTTTAGGCCTAATGTGTTGTGCTCAATTACACTTTCTACTGGCATGTTATCGATGTGAAGTTGAAGTGATGTGTGTGGGCTTAGAGTTTGAAGTCTTTGTCTGGTTGTTAATAACATTGCTTTTGTTTTAGTGATGTTAATTTGCATACGGTTTGAAAAGCTCCACTTAACTACATTATTTAATTCTTGTTGTAAAGACGACTCCAGTAATGGAGATTAGAATAGATAACTACCCCCTCGCAGACAAGAGTGCTTGTCCTTGTGCTGATACGGTTCCCGTATTATGTTGTATCAGAGTTAACCATGATATAATATACTTGTTGTGAGTGATCATCATCATGTTGCAGATTGTCTGTGAAACGTCGCTATCACCATGGCTCTCGGTAAATGCTCTCAATCCCTGGTCAGTTCTCTTGCCTCTTGCAGCCTCATGTCCAGGATGT
>JACEFZ010027627.1:140000-160000 GCA_014155875.1 Cepaea nemoralis | reverse complement strand
CTACTACTACTACTACTACTACTACTACTACTACTACTACTACTACTACTACTACTACCACCAACACCACCACCACCACCACCATCACCACTACTACTACTTCATTATCTTCTTCTTCTCCTTCTTCTGCGTACACCTTTAGATACCAATTTGAATGTATCCACTGACACCAGCATTTAACGTGAACTTGGCGATATCTTTATGAAGTTAGTCTTCAAATAGAGCGGGTGTAGGCCAAACAAGTTTCATTTAGTGTGTTGCCTTGCACTCTTTCGTCAAGCATATGACTCAGGACTTCGACAAGTATTCATTCGTGTTGGCTCTCCAATGTCTTTCACTGTCCCCAGCCACCTATAAAGACAGCATGTTTTTTATTTGCTCGCGTCGTGCATTCGCACTGCGAGCGCTAACAAGTCAAGTCGCATTATTCTGTCAAGAAGCCTGATCAGCGGGAAAATGTCACGTGGAAAATCCAACAAGAAACACGCTGTTGCCAAGATGTGCAGCGTGGGAGCCGACACCAAGAAGAAGAACGTCGAGAGCCCACCTGCTAGCTGCATCAAAGAGCCTGATATTACAGCCATCACTGAAGCTACTACGAGGGAGAAGATTGACAGCCCAACACAGTCAACCAAGACAGCAGAGAAGGAGGAGAAAGACACCAGAGTCGGAAACACCGACTCGAAAACAGTCCGATGGGTTGTCAAGCGGATTCCTGTGGAGCTGACAGATGAAGAAATCCTGAAGCAGCTACGTGAAGAGAATCTTCACATCCGATTCTTGAAGGCGGAGCGGCTTCTCACCTACTCCAAGGTACCTACAACCTTGGCAGTAGTGACGTCGGAGGGCAGCGAGATGCCGACCACAGCATCATTCAAAAAGAGGATACAGCAACCAGAGAGATTCATACCAAGAATCACGCAATGTTCCAGATGTCAGAAGGCCGGCCACAGTAGAGCTAAATGTAGCAGCAAGACGGAAATATGCCGATACTGCGCCGATCACCACGCCTTCAAGGAGTGTCCGCTGGCCAAGCTGGACACGGACTTCCGAGCACCCAACAACAAAAGAAAGTGCGCCAACTGCCTGGGCAAACATGGAGCAAGATACCTGGGCTGTCCGTACCTACAGAGACATAGAGACGTCTTAAAAATCGCCATCCTCACAAAGACACCATTCAAGGAAGCAATGCAGAGGGGCGAGACAGCCACGGGTATAGCACAAGCTGAAAGAGATCAACTTCAAAAGCAGATCGACGAGTTAAAGAAACAAGTCAAGCTACTGCAAACATCGGCGCCAACCAGCGACAACGAGAAACTTCTTGCCGAAATAAAGGAGATCCAGCGAGACATCAAACAAGAGGTGGAGAATATGAGGCAGATGGTAAAGATAAATGAAGAGATTCTGCGAGACATCAAAGCGGTCAGAGAAATTCTAACAATCAAAAGGGGGCAAACCCAAAACAAACCAGCACAAGAAACAGAAAAGCACACAGAGGAACCGCAAGATGACATCCAACAAGAGGACGAGCCAGAACCGCTAGACAAAGCTAGCAACCCAGCCACGACACTAGCTCCCCTGACATCCGAAGTAAACCAAGACGAGCACTCTGAGGACGACACGGATAGGCCCACTGAGCTTACCTTGGAGGATCTACTAGAGTCGGCAAGGATGGAGAAACTCAGATACCAGGAATTCAAAAGGTGCTGGATTGAGAGAGAAAAGAAGAAGCCAAAAAGACTCAGGAGACCGGTAGATTACCCAACTGTAATCTTGGAACAGGATACCGACTACTCGTACTACATAGAAGACGGAGAGAGAAAACCATGGCTGACCGCGGAGGAAAAAAGCCAATGGCCGAAGCTAAAACTCGAAGATGAAAAAAAGTACAAGAAGGAAAATAGAAACGTCGAAAAGCTCCTACACAAATTACACAACGAAGGAGACTAAATGACCTAATAAAAAGTCCTTATAAGGACTGCAGCCAGTAAAGCCAGACGAGCCAGGAGACTACACCAACAAAGAAAACAAGTGGAAACATGCACAAAGGACAGACGCCGGCCGATCCCCCAGCTGGAGCGAGATAACGAGCGAGAAAAATATAAGGACTGCAGCCAGACGAGCCAGGAGCCTACACCAACAAAGAAAACCATAACAACAGAAGAGCGCAAAGGATAGCCGCCGACCACTGCTGACGTCACAGACACAAACGCTACATAACCAGTCCGAGATAGGACTCACAAGACAAGAATTAGGGTGAATACACCCACAAAAACCACGATCCTCAATTATAACCACAGCTGATGAAGCAAGTTAGACGAGGACGAATTTGGAATTTTTGTTTTTGAAATTTGGAATTGGAATTGGAATTTATATACCTAGCTTTACTGTCCCTATTATCCCAGTGTCCCCTGTCTATCTTTCCTCAGCCTCCCAGTGTCCTCTTTCTACCTTTCCCCAGTCTCCCAGTGCCCCATGTCTAACTTTCCCGAGCCTCATAGTGTCCGCTTTCTACCATTCTCTAGCCTTCCAGTGTCCCCTGTCTGCTTTTCTCTAGCCCTCCAGTGTCCACTGTCTACTGTTCCCTAGCCTTTCAGTGTCCCCTGTCCACTTTTCCCTAGCCTCACAATGTCCACTGTCTACCTTTCCCTAGCTTTCCATTGTCCCCTGTACACTTTTCCCTAGCATATCAGTGTCCTCTGTCTACCTTTCCGTAGCCTTCCAATGTCCCCTGTCCACTTTTCTCTAGCATCACAGTGTCCCATGTCTACCTGTCCCTAGCCTTCCAGTGTCCCCTGTCAACCTTTCCTTTGCATCACAGTGTCCCCTGTCTACCTCTCCCTAGCGTTCCAGTGTCCCCTATCCACTTTTCTCTAGCATCACAGTGTCTACTTTCTACTTCTCCAGAAGAAGGAACCTTCAATTGGTCAGTGGTATGATAGGGCCATTACATTTTGTAGGGTTAAATACGTGGTCTGTCTTTTCTTCTGTTGGCTGACAGCTGTCTATCTTCAAGGCAGTTGGGTTTTGTACTCTCTTGACCTGTCCGTGGAGTGGGAGCTACTTTGATCCTGTTGCAAACATGCAATTTACAACAAAGCAAAGTCTATGCTTCTATCATGTACATTTTTAGCAACAATGACGACCTTTCACATCCGTGAGGGTTTCTCATGCATGAGTCGCAACGTTATCTATGCGATAACCTGCACACGTTGCGACATGAGATATGTCGGTGAGATAAGCTTACGTCTTGCTGACAGATTTAGACAGCATCTTTCTGATATCACCAGTGGCGCCCACAATCCAGTATCCATGCATTTCAACAGTTCTGACCACTGTGGCGTGGCCGACATACTGGTCATGGCCACCAAATCATGCTCATCCCACGAACGGGATCGGAAGACATTGGAACACCGTCTCATCTTCCAGTTGGGCACACTCTCCCCTCACGGCCTCAATGTCCAACACAGTTTCATTTAACTTCCAAACCCCACCCCCTCCCACCCTCTAGTTTACAGTCCTCTATCAAGGTATTTGCAGGTCCTTTGCAGGACGTCGCAGTCAACTTTCTTGGCAGTTTTGCGTACGGTGTTTTGCTGTTTTTCTGAACGACCGCGACTCATGCCCCCCTGTAAGGACCAACACAATTTAATCTTCCGTAGCTGTGTTTCGAGCGCTTAACGAGAATTACCATGTATGAACTGCGTCCGCGAAATCTTTGCCGGTCCCAATTTTTACTTTTCTGCTCACATGGGCACTTCTCCACCCCCACTCCCCTCCCGCTTGACCTTTGACCCGTGTACCATACACCCGGTCCATACAATCCACTGACAGTCCAACGTGTGTCAGTCTCTCCTAGCAAGGATACAGATTCAGATAAGTACCTTTAATTAGTTTAATATTGTCATGTAGTGTGTTTCATGTAGTTTTGTGTCGGTTTGTGATTGTTTGTCCTGTGCTGACGAAGGCTTTGGCCGAAACGTAAAATTTGTCTCTTGTAGTCGTGTTTTAGTAAAGCTCACAATCTACTTCTCGTTTTTTGGTGTTTCTTTCATTAAATGTTTAGCAAGACCCGTTGTTCTAATTCACTCCCAAAGGCAGAAGTGCCGTGTTGCTGTAGAGCGATGTTAACTGATCCACTGCCGAGCAAAAAGTAGGTTTGCACAAAACATGGTACACCGTCAAATGAACAAAGTAAATTTCCGTTAACTGAGAATTGAAATTGTGGAAGATACCAAGAAACAAAATAAATAGCACGATGACCGTAGTATGGCGACATATCGTCCTTCTGCCCAAATTGGATGTCACAAATGGCAATTATTTGTCGGTTACTTGTCGTGTGCTGTGTATTCGTAAAGCAACTTACCATCCTTGTCAATGAACAGGCGACCACCGTCCATGTCTATCTTCATATGAGCTCCAGTTTCATACCAGTCATATGTCAATTCTTTTGCTATAGAGGTTTTGGCTTGCCCACATGGCAGTTGCATGTACTCGTATTCCACTCCGACTTTGGTGATAGACTGAGGAGACCCGAAATCCTCCAATGCTGGAATAGAAAGGTGGTTTCTGTCATCTCAAGAAACCAGTTGTTCATGATCTGAGTACATAAGGCAAAGCAAAATTCTAATCTATACTCTTCTTTCTATAGCTTGTGCTTTGTGGTGTAGGTAGTAATGATTAGTCGCATCCTCCTGTCTTTGCGTACTGATAATTATTGCAAGTGTGGATGTTGCCATAGGTGTCGGGGGCTTCAGGGTTAGTGAACGCAGTTTTACAATACACCAGTAGACCGGGTCCAGGATTTAATATCAGCTGTAGCAGATTTGAGAGCAAATGCTTGTGTGTTGAACTCCCTGCTATGAATGTTGGCCGTTCAGAAAGCAATCATAAACCATTTTAAGCAAAATTGTCCAGTATATAAAAAACAATAAGTTCAAGGGGTGATTGCAACGTCCTGTAAAAAGGACATGCAAATTTTCCTCTGCAAATGGATGTTCCGGTCTAATACGATGTCAGGTTGTCTAGTATAATAGTTTACACGTCCCTGCCCCCACTCACACCACAGTCTCTCTCACTCTCCATGCTGTCATAATTATCTGAGTCTTCAGCCGCGAGATTATCAGATTAAACACAGACATAATCCTATGGTAGCTGGTTTCATTAGTAGCGGGACTCTTCGCTTATTGCTGAAGATATGAACGGGGGGCATATGAAAATGTCCGGGGTGCTGTGATGCTGGATCTTGACTCAGCTCAGCTCAGCTCAACTCAACAGTCAGACAGCCGAGTAGATGCACTGCAACCAACTAGACTCACACAGTATAAGTATCCACAATCTTGTAATCCTCTGAAGGAGATTTAGAACATACGTTAAAAAGTTAGTTTGCATATCCTTTACAGGGCGTAGCAGTCAACTCCAGCATTTTTCAGCATTTTGCGATCTCTTGGCAAGTTTATGTACAGCAGTTTGCCATTGCTTTCTGAACAACCGGCACTCATCCCAGAATATATGGGCATGCAGGAAATGTGGAGTCAGAGTATTCACACAGACAACTGCTGACATACGGACAAAGCAACTGTTATGTTTGGTTACGGTAATGAACAGAAAGAGTCGGAAGGACATTACGACAACAGTAAAGATTGATGGTGTTAGAGGCACATGTCGACAGTGGGAGAACATGCTGCATGGGATAACATAATGGCAAGGAAATCCACCAGCGGCACAATTTATTAAAGCACAAACCAACATACAGTCCGGTGTGCTGATACAGAAGTAATGCGTTCCACCCCCACACCAGTCAGTTGGACTAAAATATGACTTGTAGTCCTTGACTGAGGCATGTATCGTACAAGTACTTCAGAAGTCGTCTAAAAGCGAAGGAAACTGGTAACAGGCAAACTTAATTCGCATGTAAAACAATCAGTCCAGTGAACCAGATATGTTGTTTGTCCATCAAGAATGATGATGACCATTCATTTCATCCAGTGGGGTTGAAAGTAAGGAGCCGTGAGTTCTAAGGTGGCTGATAAGGCCTATTTTGGCTCGAAATGTTCTTTGACAATGTGGACAAAGAATGCTTGACATTCCAGGAGGAGGATCTCCTGCAGTGTTTTTTTCTGTCCAGTCCTTTTCTTCACAGCTCTTGCAGTCCTGGTTGCTTCACAAGTGACTGCACCCTTGGGCAATGATGTACGCCACGAATTTCGGTTTTTGGCTGCAGTCTCCCAGGTGTCATGATCAATTTCAAAAAACAAACAACCAAACGACCAGAACTCATGCCATTGTAGACTAGATGTGGTAGCACGTGTATAACTATGCTTGAGTTCTAAGCAAGCCAGCGCGCGCTCACAAACACAGACACAATTGTGGAAAACGATGATTTTCTTCGCCGCCTGGCTTGCACATGATGATGATTATAGAACATCCAAAGATCAGGGAAGCTCTACTTTTCTGCCGTAACTTGTTCTATGCCGGCTCTGTGGGGAAATGGTTACGAATGCGATTCGTAATCCCGCATACCGTGTTCAAAACACAGCTGCGGGTGATTTTGAAAGCAGGCTCCTTGCGTTGGTTTCCTTACAATGGCATGAGTACAGATCGTTCAGAAAGCAATGGCAAATTACTGAACGAAAATCTTCCCAGAAATCACAAGCAGGAAACAAATGCTGGATTTGACGTCTACGTCCTACGAACTAGCTAACATGTTGTATACGTGATTTTGTGATACTTTCACCGTGCCTTCGGTACTCTTTTTATCAGTCCGAGGCATTATCAGGATTCCTTTATAAAACCAGATCTCTGCAGCTTCCAAGACATACTCAATAATTTACTGGCTGTGTTGGCGCCAGTGGCTTCCGCGTGGTGAACGAGGATTCACAATCCCGACGTACTGGGTTCCGAGACATCTGCCGAAGATTTGGAAGCAAATCGCTTTCACTTGATTATCACAATGATATGTATGAGCTTCCGAAGTTCAGAAAGCAATGTCAAACTTTTTTTTTTTTTTTCATATCCTTTACAGGACATTGCTGTCAACACCAGCATCTTTCAGCTGTATGTTGATTTCTTGGCAAGATTACGCTCAGTAGTTTGCCATTGCTTTCTGAGCGGCCGGCTCACATACACCGTAAGTTATCGATGCGATTCGAACCACCGCTGATTCTTACCGTCATCACGTTAACCCACGAGAGTATACGAGATTACGGAGAAAAGTCATAACCTCTAAGCCACGAAGCCGGCTAATGTCAAACTACTGAACGAAAAATCAACTAATTAATTAACTACTGATTGTCATGATGGCATTAATAGCCCAGAAATGGCCCCATACCATTACTACTAAACAAAACAAATAGAAAATTAAGCTCGTACCATCTAGATGAACTTCTATATTGAGACATTGCAGGATCAGTCGTCTACCTGTGCATCATGGACCAGTATATTCCCCGTATCTAATAACAATTGCCATAACATTCATTAATATTACTGAGTCGTGTAGTATTGATTTTTGCATTTTCTACGTGGCTTTATCGTGCATATATTTTTATATTGTCGTTGTTCTCAGTTAGCCTCGAATGATGTTCGGGTGAAATAATGGATGAAAGAGAGTGATAGGAGGGCAGAATGTTAGACGGGCCTTCGTGTCCGATTCTTAACTCTTTAAAAATAAAGATTGTTCGTTCGTTCGTTCGTTCGTTCGTTCGTTAGTTCGTTCGTGACTAATCTGACAAGTTTAGAAGCATATCTACACAATTCTTCCTCTTCTCCTTTGTTTTTACCCCCCCCCCCCCCTTTCCCCTCCCTTCCCTCCCAATTGGAGAATAGTCTGTTAACAAACTCACTACTAGCTGCCCCATCTGTTGGTGCCTACTACAGCGCCCTCTGTGTAATCTTTTATTTGTATTTAATTCTCTTCTCCGTGCGATGAATGTTGCGAATTCCTTGGCCTGCCGAAGTAACTAAGAACGACTGTCTGAAAGAGGCTTATGAAGCTAAAACATTATATTCAACAATAAAAATGAGACAAACAGCTTTCTTTGGTCATGTGATGAGTTGAGAGGCATTGAAGAATATCATGACAACTGGAAATATCAGGGGAATGAGAGACAGGAGCAGACCAAGAGAAATGATGCTGGATGGACTGAGATAGTAGCAAGGAGGAATATCATCAGCAGAGTTGATACATAACACCAAAGACTGAGATGTGTTGAGAGACATGTACTCCCACGTCAGCTGGTAAGGCACTTGATGATGATGATGATGATGATGATGATTATGATGATGATGATGATGATGATGATGATGATGATGATGATACTCACTTATCTGCCATAAATTAAGAATTGGAGACATGCTTGATAAAGAAATGTTTTCATATACACCAGCATTGTAGTCGTTGCTGGCAATGCACCTGTAGGCACCTTGCTGCCTCCATGTAAACTGTGGGAACGACAGCACACCCGTGACCATATCAAAACTGACGAACCCAGACTGAACAACATCTGTTTCATTCATTATCCACTTGTACCTATTGGATCATCACAATATCACTGAGAGTTATTGGAAATTGGATATTCATAAACACGGTGCAACGTATTGTAAATTGTTACAGCTGAAACTAAATTATATACAAATATAGAAAAGAAGGGATCGGTCAGTGTAATGAGAAGAATGACATTGGAAAGCATCGTAAAGAATGGGCAGATTGGCGACAGAAGCGGCAGGGCTGGGTCGAGAGAAATTATGCTGCATGGAGAAATATCGTCACAAGAACTGATCGAGAACACCAGGAACCGAAAGGACGAACGTATTTAACGAACTTTATTTTCAATGATCACAAACTGGACATGCAGGCCCGTCTTACAGTCAACCCTTCCAACTACTCATCTTTCGATCATCAATTATCTATTGTACATGTAGCGTTCGCATAGAAACAAACATCGTTAAATGAAAGCTGTAAACATAAACAATGCATATTACCATGTTATGAGACAGGCTGGCAGGCAGACAGGTTTACACACGTAGACATATTCATAATACCAACACCTACTCAATAACACACCCATACACACTCCCTGGCACACGCATATATCGAGATCTGCGGAGAGACGCTGAAAGTCTACATCGGCTGGCAGATGACATGACGATAACATTCATTACAAATATACATCTTAGTGCCAGCTTGATAACACAAGCCCTTTGCCAGAACACAGTTCTCGTCACAGCTCACTTTATCCCGATGCTCCTCTAGTGTCTGGCGATATAAATTCTTACTCGCAAGTCTTCCAATCTGGACATCGATGTGAATCCCTTCGTTCTCGACATCTCTCGAAGGGCAGTAATAACATCGGCATGACCCATGGAATGTCCACCAGCAGGGGATGCAGAACCAGCAAGTTCATCAGCTCGTTCACCTCATCAATCCATTACCCCATATGGACAACAATCACCTTCGGATTAATAAGACTGTGAGGGTAAAACCGTGGGCAGCTGCTTTGGTGGCTGACTAGTCACGGGACTATCATTCTGAGCCGGTGATGGACCCTACTATAACTTCTCCTTGAGGTTGAACGAGGTAGGGGTAATGGTGAAATCGAATCGAATCGAAATCTCAGCTCCCGCATGTCCCGGAATGAAGATGAAGGCGACTCTATAAACAGCAGACCTCCGCAGCAATTTTTAGAATACCGAGAATCAAGAAGATAAAAAGTACACACTCTCCCGATCTATCTAGTGAAATATAACATTAACTTACAGGATACACGTTGACACGGACATAACAGGGATATCGAGAATGACAACTCAGACAACGTGGCGACTGCTAGTACAATTTATGAGTAATTTGACTATACCTGCAAAACCATTGCCTTGATGGGTTATAACACCTAATCAGTCTATTTTTAGAGCAGACTAATCATAATGATCCGGACACCAGGGATGCAGTTAGAGAGGAGTTATCTGGCACCGCGAAGAATATGCAGTATGAAGACATCATACGGGTGGAAGATGTTAAACACATTTTGAAAAAGGCAAAAGACACGGCACCACGGCCAGATAGGGTCAGGTATGGCCACAAGAAGGGTTTGAGCGATGCAGACCTGGAGGAGACGACAGACTGCTTTAACCAGAGCATTAGGACAGCATCAGTACCGCAGGATTGGGTGCACAGCTATCTCACCCCTCTCCCAAAACTATTCAAGGATCATTCAAAGCTTGGCGGCTTTAGAATCATCACCCTTCAAAACACATTTGGGAAGGTTCTAGAGAAGATAGTCGCTGTCAAGCGTCAAGAGTTTTTGGAAAGGGCGAAGCTACTTCCAAGAGGCCTGGGGAGCTACAGGCCAGGAAAAGATACCTGGTCAAATGCAGCCACTTTTGCCTTTGACGTTTCTGAGGGGTTCCAGAGTAGACAGGAAACGATGGCGGCAGCGCTTGATCTCGTGGATGCGTACAATAGAGTTCGATATGATATTTTGATGACCGCACTGATGGAGAAGGGGTGAATCCCTGGTTGGTGAACTGGATAGCAGCCGTCCTGCATTCTCGTCGGGTTGCTCTCCGTCTGGGTGCATGGACCTCAGAGCCACATATTTTAACCCCGGGACTGCCACAGGGATCTTCCAGCTCACCGGTGCTCTTTAACGTGTATACGAGCAAGATTGCAAACCTAGAAACACTAGGGGTTGAAAGAATGCTAACATTTGCAGATAATATTCTTGCATATAGGCAGGGGAGAGATAGGGAGCAAACAGCCCAGGAGTTACAGGCGACAGTAGATAAAGGGATTGACTGGTGCACAGAAATGAGTGCTGTCATCCACCCGGAAAAGGCGGCTGTGTTGTGGTGCTCTCTGGACAACAGGATTGTGAGAGCTGATGTCCCAAGGCTCGCGATAGATGATGGTAGAAATGTCAGCAGAGAGAACAAACTGAAGTGTCTGGGGATCACATTTGACAGGAGCCTATCCTTCAAGGATCATGTGGAGACGGTTGTGACAATATCTCAAAAGGGACTCAGTGCACTTAAAACTATGGCTGCAATGGACACAGAGCAGAGAATGCTTTTCACACTATACCAGCACTTGATCGTCTCAGTAACTGATTATGGATTAGGACTGCTCACTGTCTCAGAGAGTCAGCTGGTGAAGTTAGAGCGCATACAGAACGAAGCTATGCGGGTCATTCTGGGATGCACCAGAGACACCCCGGTAGTGTGTATGCGTTACATCCTTGGTCTGCCGACTGTTGCTGGTAGGCTCAAGGTGATGCAGGCGAAGGCATACCTCAGAGTAGCTGCAGACACAGATCACACACTGCATGAGGCGCTGGACGCAGTTAAGGGTCAGCGACTGATAAGAGGGAATTCATGGATGGCTCAGGCGGAGGATACGATCAGACAGGTGTGCCCCTTGGAGAACATTAGGCGAGGACAGGAGTGGGTCAGAATGCCAGTAGAGCAGTCAGACTTGTGCAGAGTTATAATCACATTAAGCCGGAAGTGCAGGGAGTGGCCAGCAGGGGCCACGGAAGTGGAAATCCAGCAACTAATTCAGGACAATGCTCACTCGGGTGATGTGATTATCTACACAGATGGTTCGGTGTCAAGAGGTGAGAGAAGTGGCTGGGGGTTCATAGCCAAAGCTAATGGTCGACGTTTGGTGCAGGAGAGCCTGGCATATGATACCACAACATCCAGCTTAAGAATGGAAGTGGAGGCAGTCACTGCGGCTCTCCGCTGGATGGAGAATACGACACACACACACGCATCGTGATTGTAACTGACTCAGAAAGCATGCTGACGAGGGTGAGGACGGGCAGGCTTCGTGCGGAGTGGCTTGCTTCGCTTCGGAGGTCACGGGTGACAAGCATCACCTGGATCTTTTCTCCGGGGCATGCCGGTGTGCTGGGAAATGAACAGGCGGACAGATTGGCTGGCTCTGCAGAACTTGGTGGAGTATTGATACATGACAAGGCAGACGTGGTTGCGGCCTTGTGGGAGCACGTGTACACCTCGGAGGAGCAAATGGATTACCATGGTCTGGCAAGAATGAGACAGCGAGGAGTGACGAGGGGATCTGGCCGACGCTCAACGCTCAGAGGAAAGGCGAGACGGACATATAATCAGATTGCTACTGGTACTATTGGTGTTGGAACTCTTCGTTGGCTTCTGAGGATCGGGACGGGGCGCTTATGGGAATGCCCCGAATGCTGTGATGTTGATTCCTAAATCAATCAATCAATCAATCAATCAATCAAACAAACAATCAAACATAATCAGTCTACGGTATTTATATGTTCTGGTAGGACTTGCTCACTGGCTTTTCTGTCTTTGCATTTTCCTCAGAAATCACATTTCCACTGCCAGTAGATGTTTTCCGGCTTCTCATCTCATTGTCTAATTTTCCAAATGTGTAGTTTGATTTAGTTTGGTTTAATTTAGTTTAGTTTAGTCTAGTCTTGTTTTCATTAGTTTAGTTTAGTTTCTGTCAAGTTTAGTTAGTTAGTTTTAGTTATTTTGTTAAATAGTTAGTCATTAGTCAGTCAGCCAGTCAGTCCGTACATCAGTCCGTCCGTCCCTGCGCCCGTCTGTCTGTCTGTCTGTCTGTCTGTCTGTCTGTCTGTCTGTCTGTCTGACAGTCAGTCAGTTAGTTAGTTAGTTAGCTAGTTGTTAAGTTAGTCAGTCAGTCAGTCAGTCAGTCAGTCAGTCAGTCAGTCAGTTAGTTAGTTAGGTAGTTAGTTAGTTACTTAGTTAGGTAGTATGTTAGTTAGTTAGTTAGTTAATTAGTTAGTTAGTTAGTTAGCTAGTTAGTTAGTCAGTTAATTGTTAAGGTAGTCAGTCAGTCAGTCAGTCATTCAGTCAGTCAGTCAGTCAGTCAGTTAGTTAGTTAGTTAATTAGTTAGGTAGTTAGGTAGTCAGTCAGTTAGTTAGTTAGTTAGTTAGTCAGTTAGTCAGTCAGTTAGTTAGTTAGTTAGTTAGCTAGTAGTTAGTTAGTTAGTTAGTTAGTTAGTTAGGTAGTTAGGTAGTTAGTTAGTTAGTTAGTCAGTTAGTTAGTTAGTTAGTTAGTTAGTTAGCTAGTTAGTTAGTTAGCTAGTTAGTTAGTTAGTTAGTTAGTTAGTTAGTTAGTTAATTAGTTAGTTAGTGGTCAAGCCGTCTGACTCGGACTCCGAAGGTTGTGGGTTCGATTCCGGTCCGCGTCCTTTGGGTCATTAGTGCATTTTTTTCGGAGACTCTTGAGGGTCGTCGCTGGAGCTAACGAGTTCGTGCTTTGTGGGACGCTTTCTGGGCTGCGGAAAGAGATTGAGTCATATGAGTAAAACCCCGTGCAATGAAGTCGACCTGTCGAGTGTTAAGCGACTGTTGAGCAAACTCAGCCCGTATCGATCTTAAAGACCACACTCACAGAGTCGCCGAGAATGCAGACCTCGGTGAAAATCTGTGTCTCCAGCCAGACTACAGCTATAGGTAAAGAAAGTTCATGGGATGGACTACAGAGCAAAGAAAGGACGGAAATTCACAAAAGGAGACGTGAGAATAACGAGGGATGAAAGGACAAGTAGTAAATGAAACTGTTGGGCATTGACGACATACGGCAAAAGAACTTGAATCTGATTCCACTTTCCGCATTTGGTAATTTACCCTAGCAAGCACGATAATCTCATATTTGGCAAAATTCTCATCTCTTCTGAAACCTAAATTACGTACGATGGACTTGGTTCACCTTCGGCACTACAAGTGAGATTAATCTCGCTGCCTACATCGAAATACAGGTTTTCCCTTTTGTCCGGGTACAGAATTTTTGGCGGGCTGTAATCTGCAATAAATATGACAAATAAATTATCTTCTTCTTCATCATCATCATCATCATCATCATCATCATCATCATCATCATCATCATCATCATCATCATCATCATCATCATCATCATCATCATCATTCATTCTATCTATCTTCTCATTCATCATCATTCATCATTCATCATTCTTCTTCTTCTTCTTCTCTTCTTCTTCTTCTTCTTCTTCTTCCACTTCTTCTTCTTCTTCTTCTTCTTCTTCTTCTTCTTCTTCTTTCTTCTTCTTCTTCTTCTTCTTCTTCTTCTTCTTCTTCTTCCACTTCTTCTTCTTCTTCTTCTTCTTTCTTCTTCTTCTTCTTCTTCTTCTTCTTCTTCTTCTTCTTCTTCTTCTTCTTCTTCTTCTTGCTTCTTCTTCTTCTTCTTCTTCTTCTTCTTCTTTCCACTTCTTCTTCTTCTTCTTCTTCTTCTCTTCCTTCTTCTTCTTCTTCTTCTTCTTCTTCTTCTTCTTCTTCTTCTTCTTCTTCTTCTTCTTCTTCTTCTTCTTCTTCTTCTTCGTCTTCTTCTTCTTCTTCTTCTTCTTCTTCTTCTTCTTCTTCTTCTTCTTCTTCTTCTTCTTCTTCTTCTTCTTCTTCTTCTTCTTCTTCTTCTTCTTCTTCTTCTTCTTCTTCTTCTTCGTCTTCTTCTTCTTCTGCTGCTGCTGCTGATTCTGCTGCTGATTCTGCTGCTGCTGCTGATTCTACTGCTGCTGATTCTGCTGCTGCTGCTGCTTCTACTGCTGCTGATTCTGCTGCTGCTGCTGATTCTACTGCTGCTGCTGCTGCTGATTCTACTGCTGCTGATTCTGCTGCTGATTCTGCTGCTGATTCTACTGCTGATTCTGCTGCTGTTTCTGCTGCTGCTGCTTCTGCTGCTGATTCTGCTGCTGTTTCTACTGCTGCTTCTACTGCTGCTGATTCTGCTGCTGATTCTGCTGCTGATTCTACTGCTGCTGATTCTGCTGCTGATTCTGCTGCTGATTCTACTGCTGCTGATTCTGCTGCTGATTCTGCTGCTTTTCTGCTGCTGATTCTACTGCTGCTGATTCTGCTGCTGTTTCTACTGCTGCTGATTCTGCTGCTGTTTCTGCTGCTGCTGATCTCTGCTGCTGTCTGTCTGCTGCTGTTTCTGCTGCTGCTGATTCTGCTGCTGTTTCTGCTGCTGCTGATTCTGCTTGCTGATTCTGCTGCTGTTTTCTACTGCTGCTGTTTCTGCTGCTGCTGATTCTGCTGCTGTTTCTGCTGCTGCTGATTCTGCTGCTGATTCTGCTGCTGTTTCTACTGCTGCTGATTCTGCTGCTGTTCTACTGCTGCTGATTCTGCTGCTGTTTCTGCTGCTGCTGATTCTGCTGCTGTTTCTGCTGCTGTTTCTACTGCTGCTGATTCTGCTGCTGTTTCTGCTGCTGCTGATTCTGCTGCTGTTTCTACTGCTGCTGATTCTGCTGCTGATTCTGCTGCTGTTTCTACTACTGCTGATTCTGCTGCTGATTCTGCTGCTGTTTCTGCTGCTGCTTCTACTGCTGCTGATTCTGCTGCTGTTTCTACTGCTGCTGATTCTGCTGCTGCTGCTGCTTCTACTGCTGCTGATTCTGCTGCTGCTGCTGATTCTACTGCTGCTGCTGCTGCTGATTCTACTGCTGATTCTGCTGCTGATTCTACTGCTGCTGATTCTGCTGCTGATTCTGCTGCTGTTTCTGCTGCTGCTGCTTCTGCTGCTGATTCTGCTGCTGTTTCTACTGCTGCTTCTACTGCTGCTGATTCTGCTGCTGATTCTGCTGCTGATTCTACTGCTGCTGATTCTGCTGCTGATTCTGCTGCTGATTCTACTGCTGCTGATTCTGCTGCTGATTCTGCTGCTGTTTCTGCTGCTGATTCTACTGCTGCTGATTCTGCTGCTGTTTCTGCTGCTGATTCTACTGCTGCTGATTCTGCTGCTGATTCTGCTGCTGATTCTGCTGCTGATTCTACTGCTGCTGATTCTGCTGCTGTTTCTACTGCTGCTGATTCTGCTGCTGATTCTGCTGCTGTTTCTGCTGCTGCTGCTTCTGCTGCTGATTCTACTGCTGATTCTGCTGCTGCTTCTGCTGCTGCTTCTACTGCTGCTGATTCTACTGCTGCTGATTCTGCTGCTGATTCTACTGCTGATTCTGCTGCTGCTTCTGCTGCTGCTTCTACTGCTGCTGATTCTACTGCTGCTGATTCTGCTGCTGATTCTACTGCTGCTGATTCTGCTGCTGATTCTGCTGCTGATTCTACTGCTGCTGATTCTGCTGCTGATTCTGCTGCTGATTCTACTGCTGCTGATTCTGCTGCTGATTCTGCTGCTGTTTCTGCTGCTGATTCTACTGCTGCTGATTCTGCTGCTGTTTCTACTGCTGCTGATTCTGCTGCTGATTCTGCTGCTGTTTCTGCTGCTGCTTCTACTGCTGCTGATTCTGCTGCTGTTTCTACTGCTGCTGATTCTGCTGCTGATTCTGCTGCTGTTTCTGCTGCTGATTCTACTGCTGCTGATTCTGCTGCTGTTTCTACTGCTGCTGATTCTGCTGCTGATTCTGCTGCTGTTTCTGCTGCTGCTTCTACTGCTGCTGCTTCTGCTGCTGCTTCTACTGCTGCTGATTCTGCTGCTGCTTCTGGTGCTGCTTCTACTGCTGCTGATTCTGCTGCTGTTTCTGCTGCTGCTGATTCTGCTGCTGATTCTACTGCTGCTGATTCTGCTGCTGATTCTGCTGCTGTTTCTGCTGCTGATTCTACTGCTGTTTCTGCTGCTGCTTCTACTGCTGCTGATTCTGCTGCTGTTTCTGCTGCTGCTGATTCTGCTGCTGTTTCTGCTGCTGCTGATTCTGCTGCTGATTCTGCTGCTGCTGATTCTGCTGCTGTTTCTGCTGCTGCTGATTCTGCTGCTGATTCTGCTGCTGTTTCTGCTGCTGCTGATTCTGCTGCTGTTTCTGCTGCTGCTGATTCTGCTGCTGTTTCTGCTGCTGCTGATTCTGCTGCTGATTCTGCTGCTGTTTCTACTGCTGCTGATTCTGCTGCTGATTCTGCTGCTGTTTCTGCTGCTGCTTCTACTGCTGCTGATTCTGCTGCTGTTTCTACTGCTGCTGATTCTGCTGCTGATTCTGCTGCTGTTTCTGCTGCTGCTGCTTCTGCTGCTGCTGATTCTGCTGCTGATTCTGCTGCTGATTCTACTGCTGCTGTTTCTGCTGCTGCTTCTACTGCTGCTGATTCTGCTGCTGATTCTGCTGCTGCTGATTCTGCTGCTGTTTCTACTGCTGCTGATTCTGCTGCTGCTTCTACTGCTGCTGATTCTGCTGCTGCTTCTGCTGCTGCTTCTACTGCTGCTGATTCTGCTGCTGTTTCTGCTGCTGCTGATTCTGCTGCTGTTTCTGCTGCTGCTTCTACTGCTGCTGATTCTGCTGCTGTTTCTGCTGCTGCTGATTCTGCTGCTGTTTCTGCTGCTGCTTCTACTGCTGCTGATTCTGCTGCTGATTCTACTGCTGCTGATTCTGCTGCTGTTTCTACTGCTGCTTCTACTGCTGCTGATTCTGCTGCTGATTCTGCTGCTGATTCTACTGCTGCTGATTCTGCTGCTGATTCTACTGCTGCTGATTCTGCTGCTGATTCTGCTGCTGTTTCTGCTGCTGATTCTACTGCTGCTGATTCTGCTGCTGTTTCTACTGCTGCTGATTCTGCTGCTGATTCTGCTGCTGTTTCTGCTGCTGCTGCTTCTGCTGCTGATTCTACTGCTGATTCTGCTGCTGCTTCTGCTGCTGCTTCTACTGCTGCTGATTCTACTGCTGCTGATTCTGCTGCTGATTCTACTGCTGATTCTGCTGCTGCTTCTGCTGCTGCTTCTACTGCTGCTGATTCTACTGCTGCTGATTCTGCTGCTGATTCTACTGCTGCTGATTCTGCTGCTGATTCTGCTGCTGATTCTACTGCTGCTGATTCTGCTGCTGATTCTGCTGCTGATTCTACTGCTGCTGATTCTGCTGCTGATTCTGCTGCTGATTCTACTGCTGCTGATTCTGCTGCTGATTCTGCTGCTGTTTCTGCTGCTGATTCTACTGCTGCTGATTCTGCTGCTGTTTCTACTGCTGCTGATTCTGCTGCTGATTCTGCTGCTGTTTCTGCTGCTGCTTCTACTGCTGCTGATTCTGCTGCTGTTTCTACTGCTGCTGATTCTGCTGCTGATTCTGCTGCTGTTTCTGCTGCTGATTCTACTGCTGCTGATTCTGCTGCTGTTTCTACTGCTGCTGATTCTGCTGCTGATTCTGCTGCTGTTTCTGCTGCTGCTTCTACTGCTGCTGCTTCTGCTGCTGCTTCTACTGCTGCTGATTCTGCTGCTGTTTCTGCTGCTGCTGATTCTGCTGCTGTTTCTGCTGCTGCTGATTCTGCTGCTGCTGATTCTGCTGCTGTTTCTGCTGCTGCTGATTCTGCTGCTGATTCTGCTGCTGTTTCTGCTGCTGCTGATTCTGCTGCTGTTTCTGCTGCTGCTGATTCTGCTGCTGTTTCTGCTGCTGATTCTACTGCTGCTGATTCTGCTGCTGTTTCTGCTGCTGCTTCTACTGCTGCTGATTCTGCTGCTGTTTCTACTGCTGTTTCTGCTGCTGATTCTGCTGCTGATTCTGCTGCTGTTTCTGCTGCTGCTGATTCTGCTGCTGTTTCTGCTGCTGCTTCTACTGCTGCTGATTCTGCTGCTGTTTCTACTGCTGTGATTCTGCTGTGCTGCGCTTCTATGCTGCTGATTCTGACTGCTGCTGATGATCTACTGCTGCTGCTGCTGCTGATTCTACCTGCTGGATTCTGCTGCCGATTTGCTGCTGTTTCTGCTGCTGCTGCTTACTGCTGCTGATTCTGCTGCTGTTTCTACTGCTGCTTCTACTGCTGCTGATTCTGCTGCTGATTCTGCTGCTGATTATCCTGCTGCTGATTCTGTCTGCTCGATTCTGCTGCTGATTTCTACTGCTGCTGATTCTGCTGCTGATTATGCTGCTGTTTTCTGCTGATGATTCTACTGCTGCTGATTCTGCTGCTGTTCTACTGATGCTGATTGCTGCTGATTCTGCTGCGTTTCTGCTGCTGCTGCTTCTGCTGCTGATTCTACTGATGATTCTGCTGCTGCTCTGCTGCTGTTCTACTGCTGCTGATTCTATGCTGCTGATTCTGCTGCTGATTCTACTGCTGCTGACTTCTGCTGCTGATTCTGCTGCTGATTTACTGCTGCTGATCTGCTGCTGATTCTGCTGCTGATTCTACTGCTGCTGATTCTGCTGCTGTTTCTGCTGCTGATTCTCTGCTGCTGATTCTGCTGCTTGTCTGTTCTACTGCTGCTGATTCTGCTGCTGATTCTGCTGCTGTTTCTGCTGCTGCTTCTCTGCTGCTCGATTGCTGCTGTTTCTACTGCTGCTGATTCTGCTGCTGATTCTGCTGCTGTTCTGCTGCTGCTTCTGCTGCTCTCTCTGCTGCTGTTTCTACTGCTGCTGATTCTGCTGCTGATTCTGCTGCTGATTCTGCTGCTGATTCTGCTGCTGATTCTACTGCTGCTGATTCTGCTGCTGATTCTGCTGCTGTTTCTGCTGCTGATTCTGCTGCTGATTCTGCTGTGTTTCTGCTGCTGATTCTACTGCTGCTGATTCTGCTGCTGTTTCTCTGCTGCTGATTCTGCTGCTGATTCTGCTGCTGTTTGCTGCTGCTTCTGCTGCTGATTCTGCTGCTGTTTCTACTGCTGCTGTTCTGCTGCTGATTCTGCTGCTGTTTCTACTGCTTTTCTGCTGCTGATTTGCTGCTGTTTCTACTGCTGCTGATTCTGCTGCTGATTCTGCTGCTGTTTCTGCTGCTGCTTCTACTGCTGCTGCTTCTGCTGCTGCTGTCTACTGCTGCTGATTCTGCTGCTGCTTCTGCTGCTGCTTCTACTGCTGCTGATTCTGCTGCTGTTTCTGCTGCTGCTGATTCTGCTGCTGTTTCTGCTGCTGCTGATTCTGCTGCTGATTCTGCTGCTGCTGATTCTGCTGCTGTTTCTGCTGCTGCTGATTCTGCTGCTGTTTCTGCTGCTGCTTCTACTGCTGCTGATTCTGCTGCTGTTTCTACTGCTGTTTCTGCTGCTGATTCTGCTGCTGATTCTGCTGCTGTTTCTGCTGCTGCTGATTCTGCTGCTGCTTCTGCTGCTGCTTCTACTG
>JACEFZ010027627.1:82500-137500 GCA_014155875.1 Cepaea nemoralis | reverse complement strand
ACGTGGACGGTCATGTTTCACCATCTGTCACGATTAACGTGGACGGTCATGTTTCACCATCTGTCACGATTAACGTGGACGGTCATGTTTCACCATCTGTCACGATAAACGTGGACGGTCATGTTTCGCCATCTGTCACGATAAACGTGGACGGTCATGTTTCACCATCTGTCACGATAAACGTGGACGGTCATGTTTCACCATCTGTCACGATAAACGTGGACGGTCATGTTTCGCCATCTGCCACGACCACCAGAGTCCTCTTGTATTGATTAAACCATGTAGCCAAGCCATCTAGACCAGTGGTTCTCAATCTTTTTTGGTATGTTCCCCCCTTCACCATATTTTCAGAACGCCATCCCCCCTCCCCCCTTTCATATTTCCTACCTAAAAATTTGGCCCGTGCTCCCTTCACCATATTTTCAGAACGTCATTCCACCCTTTCGTATTTCCTACCTAGAAATCCTGCCCCGCCCCTACACAGTATACGTAATAATGGAATCTAAATTTAATAGCACATACTAAAACAAGTCTAGACGTCCACATAAAACGTGATTTGTGGGTCTACTTACATTATAAATTGAATTTTAGAAGGGCGAGACGTACAGAACCGTACAGTATGAAGGGAAAACAATATCAAGTAATCGGTTCTTGTATGAAAGTGATCTTGAAATAATCTTAATCCCCCCCCCTCCCTCCCCTTGGAAACCCTAAAATTCCCCCCTGGGGGGGGGGGGGGAATTTCCCACCGGTTGAGAACCACTGATCTAGACATTTGCTTCTTTTCCCTTGTTCGTTTCCACTCAATCGTGCCCTAGTTTATTTCTTTTAATAACGTGTCCAAAAATCTTGATGTCTAAGTCTAATTTCTTAAATCAGTTTACGATTTTCATGTGTTTCTTGTAGGGCATTCTTATGGGTTTTTCTGTTTGTCCGTGGTATTCTTTACATTTCCCTCAGAAATCATATTTCCAGTCTCATTAGATATTTCTCAGCTTGTCTGCCTTTTGTCCACGCTCAACATCCATAAAAAGGCTACATGTATCACTTTAACACTCTTTTTCTCGTTACAATTAACATTTGTTTATTGATCAGTCTGTTTTCCATCTTGACAATGGCTATCTTTTTCATAAAGATTCTTGTTCTCCCATCATATGTTATGATTGTTCTGAAATAGTTGTACCGATTCCTATTGTTTAAGAATATTCCAATTTAGCTGTACATTACATATTACGCTTCTATTTCTAAGTCTTGTGTTTGCTCGTTCTGAAATGTGCGGTGCATATAATGTGTACGCTCACAGCGAAGCGAAGGAGATGGCTAACTTCATCAGGATGTACATCGGATACGTATAACTGCGACACATTATATTTCGGGCTAGTTTTATCCTTAAAATACCGGCCTTGTGACTAAGAAGTTGCGAACGCAATTCATAATCAAGCATACAGTGTTCGAAACACAGCTGTGGGTGATTTGGAATCAGACCGCCTCACGTTGGTTTTCATACAATGGTATGAGTGCCGGCCGCTCCGAAAAGTATGGATAAACTACTAAAGGTAAACTTGCCAAGAAATCAAACAAATCTAAAAATGGTGTGATTGACTGAGACTTCCTGTAAAGTTCGAGTCTGTTGACAATGAAATGCAAATACCAGCGCGTCGTACTGCGCCTAACTATATCATCTCTGCATTCTAATATGTCCTCTCCACAGATGTAAAGTTTCAGTATCGTTTAGCACACCCAGCTAATTTGTCAGAATGGGGAGGGAAAGGAGAGCTCTGTAACATAATCCCAGTGAAGACAGTACTTTCTTACCGGATGGGAATGTGAATACAGTACTTTCTTACCGCATCGTGAGGTGAAGACAGTACTTTCTTACCGCATCGTTAGGTGAAGACAGTACTTTCGTACCGCATCGGGAGGTGAAGACAGTACTTTCTTACCGCATCGGGAGGTGAAAACAGTACTTTTATACCGCATCGGGAGGTGAAAACAGTACTTTCTTACCGCATCGGGAGGTGAAGACAGTACTTTCTTACTGCATTTGGAGGTGAAGACAGTACTTTCTTACCGCATCGTGAGGTGAAGACAGTACTTTCTTACCGCATCGTGATGTGAAGACAGTACTTTCATACCCCATTAGGAGGTGAAGACAGTACTTTCTTACCGCATCGGGAGGTGAAGACATTACTTATATACCGCATTGGGAGGTGAAGACAGTACTTTATACCGCATCAGGAGATGAAGACAGTACTTTCGTACCGCATCGGATGGTGAAGACAATACTTTCTTACCGCATCGGGAGGTGAAGACACTACTTTCTTACCGCATCGGGAGGTGAAGACATTACTTTCGTTCCGGATCTGGGGGTGAAGACAGTACTTTCGTACCGGATGGGGAAGTGAAGACAGTACCTTCGTACAGGATCCGGATCTAAAGACAGTATTTTCGTACCGGGTGGTTACACAAACCTCACTCTGTAGGATGCAAGACTGTCAGAGTCGACAGGACCAGCCCATCAGTGTACGGAAATTCAACATTAAAGACTCAATTCCCCAAATGATTCACGAAACAAGCAAGCAAACAAGTAAACTAACCATCAGACCAGCAATATTTGAAGATACACAGCTGAACCATGACATGAGCATGAAGGTAGGCCATGCAGGTTGTCACGGGTGTCAATGACCACACCAAAATGCCGCACACTTGTAGTCTTTCGTTGTCCTACACAAAGGCCTACAGGTAATCTAAGGAATAAGTAAAGAATGGCATGCATGCATGAATCAGTTCAACTAACCGCTAACGGTAAGATAGTAATGTGAGCATACACAATTGGAAAGGGGTGGGGGACCTCCGTGGCTAATTTATTAAACAATCTGTCTGGTGCTCAGGAGCACAATCAGAAGAGCATAATGGACATGATCTGATGATATACATGAATACCTACGTCACTTTACAAATAACGTGATTATTATGGTATATATCTTGTAGAGATCTTACTTAACTACTAACTTGCTTCATTACCTTTTGTCTGTTTATGAGATAGTAGGTCTAATTACTGTGACTTCTTACTAAGTATGTTTGAAGTTATCTTGCATCTGATTTCGTGTGTGGGACAGGAGGACAATGTCGGCAGTGAAATCAAGACTACAAAAATGTTCACTCGAATATCGAATATAAATTGTATTCTGTTTATGGCTGTGGTAATTGCTTCATTATTTATTAATAATAAGTACAGAATAATACTGGTAAGGAAAGCCATGCCTAACTCAATAATTAAATTTTGTTGCGTATCCCGATACGGGACGTTGCAGGCAACACCAGCATTTTTCAGCTGCTGTTGATGTACTAGGCAAGCGTTACGTTCAGTAGTTTGCCATTGCTTTCTGAACGACCGGCTCCCATACCAGCACGTTATAACACAACGCGACGCGGTCTGCTGCACAAATCTGTGGCAGCTAAGCTTCGAACGCTGGTACCTGGCTCACGAACCAGCCGCTCCTATTCATAATTTGTTTTTGCGTTTGCTTCGCTTTTAACTCAATCTTAGTCCATTCACGTACTACTACTACTAGTGCACAAGACTGATTTTTGCCTTTGGATTATCTTTCCCTATTACCAGTGTCCCTCGCCATCAGGCGAACCATTCCGACTTCATAGGTTCATATTCATTTCCGCATTATTTATTTATTATCATAGCCTTATCGTAATTTTGAATGGGCACTCATTTAAAATGTTTTAGGTTACCTATTATAAATTGCGTTTAACTCTGTGATGCATGTATGTCTCCCCATTGTCACTGCCTCAACATTCAAGCCAATTTCGGACCGGTCAACAAAACCCCAAACTTCATGACATTTTTTTCCACCCAGGTACAGGCTAATTGGAGACCTCTTGTTTTCAATGTTTGCATACATCTACAGACCCTTAGCTGTTTATAAATGAGTTGAGTTGAATTATTTCCATACGTGCTTCCTTTCCAGCTTCAATAGCAAGCGAAGAGTTCTAGTACTTATCATACCAGATACAGTCTGATAATGAGTCCGCCCAGATTTTCATCAGGGAACTGAGTTTCAGCCAGATCCTCTGGTCACTTCCTACCGCACCTTTCCCTCCAGTCCATGCTGATTTATCTTATCCCCCAACTTGTTCACATGATCACAAATGACATCTGCCTTATCGTGGATCAGTATCCCACCCAGCACCGCAATCCCAGCCATTCTCTCCGTCTGATCGTTTCCCACCACACCAGAATGTCCTGATGGCGTAGTCTATGGATAAGCACAGTAAACATAATAAGGTATTCTCATCTTCAGCCTATCAGTTTAATGGCCGCGTTCTTATGGCGAAGAAACAATAATAGTTCATTCAATACATTTAAAGGTTAGCATGGCCAAATGGATAAGAGCATCGTTATTAAACAACCGATGTACTGATGCCAAGGTAACGGGTTCAACCCCTTCTCGAGGTATGGTTGAGAAGAATGACCAGAATATCACAGAATATCACGGACGGAGAAGACAAACAAAGCCAGGATGTAGACAGCTACATGTGTTACAGCATCAACCATTTAAACCGTTAGTATAGTCGTTAAGGGGCTACTCTGATAATGTAATGAGAGACGTCGGACGCAAGAGTTCGTCGTCCGCTAAAGTGAGAGAAAGACAGATCACATATTCCTCTGCATAAAGAAAATTTAAATATGTTGGTCACTTGAAACGTCACGAAATTTTGGAGAGAACAATAATGGAGGGATGTATGCCTGGGAAGAGAGGAAGAGAACGCCCAAAGAGAAGATGGGTGCAGGATGTGGCGGATGATCTCCAGATGGGTGTATCGGACGCGGGGCATCTTGCTTATGACCGGGAGGTTTTCCGGAACGTTGTAATGGGAGAGAGGTTCTGCAAAGGACATGCTACTGAATGAATGAATGAATGAATGAATGAATGATTGAATGAATGAATATACATTTTGATAGTAACATGATATCACACAACAGCAGGTCCCGCTTCGGGATTATATAAACTTTAAGAACAAGAAAAATCATTTTTTGAGATATATTAAAAGAAGAGCTAGAATAGAGGAATTAACCTTGTGTGAGAAAACAAAATAAGCAAGAGAAATAGAGGAAGCCAGAAACATGTATAGCAATAACTAGGTTTTCCACGATAATCCGTTCGAAACCAATCGGCGAAATCCGAAACCGACGAAAACAGAGGCAATCATGTCCATAAAAATCAATGTAAATCCAATTAATTTGACTTAGACACTCCAAAATAAATACCAAAAAACACATTTCATAAAGAATAAATATAGTGTTTAATATTAAAAACAATAACAAATTGGCAGCTAGGTCAAGTGGAAAATGAGATTTGAGCTCATATGATTTTAACTTACTTGCGTTACTACATTTTGAAACTAAAAACATCATTTTCAACACATTACACCTAATACTGCATACGCAGTAATTATTTACATGAAATTGTAATATTAGCACCCATAATAATAATAATAATAATAATAATAATAATAATAATAACAATAATAATAATAATAAATAACAGCACAAAAACACTGGAAAGCGTGAATCCCTTTGTTTTCGCAAAATTTGCAGCGAGGTCACGTGGACAAGCCGAAGAATCCGAGGCACCAGACGAAAACCGAGACAAATTTTTCCCTGAAAATATCGATGAAACCCGAAACTGATGATAACCGAAGTCAACGAACACTGAAGTATTACTGTATGGGAAAGATAAAACAGCATAATAAGTCAAAAGTGGCCTGGGTCCTTTGGGATCATGTGTATAGTACAGAAGAACAGACAGATAGCTCATTACTGGTTGGAGAATGGTGCCGCAGGGAGTGATCAGAGGATCTGGCCGACACACACAAATCCGAGACAAGGACAGACTGCTACTGGTACTATTACTATTACGACTCTTCGCTTGCAGATGATGGCAGAGCAGGTATGGGCATGTCTTGAGTGATGTGATGTCTGATCATGACCCAGCTCAACTCAAGATCAAACAACAGGGCAACACATAGTAAAATAAGGAACACCACAAACATCACCCTATCGATAGAGGGGATTGGAGAATCTTCATCGGTGATAACTACAGAGCATGCTCTCAACGGATGTCTCAACTACAGCCAACTAAGAAGGGAATGCTAGTCTAGTGAGAAGCATTTGCATCTAAACCTGTTTGGAACATTCGCAATCCCGTAAACACAGCTGTCGGCGATTTGGAAGCAGACCCCATCCCCGCTGGTTTTCTTACAATGGTATGAATACCGATCGTTCAGAGCAATGGCAAACTATAAAGCGTGAAATTTGCCAAGAAACCACAAACAGCCAAACATTGCAGGATTTGACTACAACGTCCTATAAAAGATATGCAACTAACTGTATGGAACAAATGAGGACCTCCAAAATGTGCCAAAAATTGCAGGATTTGACTACAACGTTCGGTAAAGAATATACAACTAACTGTATGGAATATAAGAGGACCTCCAAAACGTGTTGACTACATCAGGAGAACGTGGCTGTCGGAGTAAATTGCACATTAAATAATAAATAAAAGAATGAAGAAGAAGAGGCTTATCATCTATGTTAGTTTCAGACCAGGCACATGCATAATGTATTACCTTCATGGGTATCTCCTATTTCTTTTCGTAGTGACCTGTCTCGCAGCAGTACATTCGGTGGTAGGCTTTCATTGTGAACGCTGAAACTATGATTCATGCTGTGAAGCTAGAATTTCTTATAAGCGGAAGTATACACGCGTATGCAGCATAAACGTTATTTAGAAACACTTGTACACACTGGAAATGACGTCATTAGTAGTGGAGTTCTTCATCAATCAAGTGCCTTGCCCATAAGCGTGGCCATTCATGTTTCGCCAACCCTCACAAGTCGTAGATCACCTCTGTGGTTTTGTTTCGATTAAGGCATCAAGATATTTATCTCTCTGCCTTCCCTTTGTTCTTTCCCCCTAAATCTTGCAAGGTGTCACCAATTTCTCCAGTTTATTTCTTCTCATTACGTGCCGGAAACATCTTGGCTGTCTACGTCAATCTCATCCAGTCCATCTCAGCCAGTCCCCTTTTGGTAGGCCAGTATATTCCACATGGCTAATAACAAGTGTCAGACCATTATCTAATATTACTGTGTCGTGTAATTTTGATGTTCGCATTTTGCCCATGCCTTTACAATGCATATCTTTTATATTGTTGCTGTTCTCTGTTAGCCTTGAATGATGTGTGAATGAAATAATGTATGAAAGAGAGTAATAGAAGGGCAGAATGTTAGACGGGCCTGCGTGCCCAATTCCTAACCCTTTGAAAATAAAGTTTGTTCGTTCGTTCGTTCGTTCATTAATCAGCTTAAGGTTTCTATTCCATATAAATAGGTGTGTGTGTGTGTGTGTGTGTGTGTGTGTGTGTGTGTGTGTGAATGTGTGAGTGTGTAGTATGTAATGTGTATACCTATTCTCCATTAAATTCGAACCCTTTGAATATAAAGTTTGTTCGTTCTTCGTTCTACTTTCGTTTTTCGACACATCTCTCTGGTTCTGAGACGCCGTCGTTTTATTTCGCGTTGGCTAGTGGAGGGAAGGAGATACATTATTTCTACTTTGATAGGGGATTACCCTATCTAGCCACCCAATTTGAGGTATTGTGTTTCAGAAGTCCGTACATTAATGATAGGAAATGCTGAATGTAAGAGCCGACTTAATTGTACTCGGGACATTTCTACAATTGCTTAGTCCCCCATTTCAACAGAAACCGTGTTGTGTATCAATGATATTGCGTTGCTGTTAGAGGAGACCACTGCAACATACATTGTATTCAGTACGGCCTCAAGGAGTATGCTTAGTAAGGTGGAGAAAGGAATGTTTCCTGTGGAATGGCTATCCTCGCTTCAGTGGTCACAGATTGTGAGAGTTGTATGGATTATGTGCCCTGGCCATGCGGGAGTGCAGGGGGAATGAACAGACTGATAGGCTAGCAGGGAATGCATCTCCCTCTTGGTGGCAGATTACCTATAGACAAGGCAGGGGTGATCGTGCGCCAGTGGGATCAAGAGGAGAAAGCGGGGAAACAGATTGAGAACCCGTATCTGGAAAGAGCCGGTCTCTCTGGCCGAGGGGTTACAACACTTTCTCCGTAATCCCGTTTATCACGCAGAGTCTCGTAGCAGGGCGAGAGCTGGGAGCGGTTCGACCCCCGCTGGTGACTTGCGGGATAACTGAGCCGGCCGCTCAGAAAGCAATGGCAAACTACTGAGCGTAATCTTGCCAAGAAATCAACATACAGCTGAAAGATGCCGATGTTGACAGCGATGTCCTGTAAAGGATATGCAAAACATCTGGAAAGAACTAGATTGCTGGGAATCGGCAGGGGTTCTGGAAGAATCTCAAACCTGGGAGGGAAGACCTGGGGAACTTTTATTCGGAGAGCGGTGTGAACGATTACTAGTATGACTCTTCGCCGGCTGTTGGACGAGGAGACGGAGCGAATATAGGAATGTTCCTTAGTGCAGTGATGTCGGGTCTTAGCTCAACTCAAGTCAACTCAACTCAGCTCAAGTCAACTGAGTTCCTGTAATGTGTTCCTGCAATTGTGTGTTACAATAATGTTGTGTTTGCATACTATACTGCCTTTTTATAATGTATGTCTATAGTGGTGATGTATTACAATGTTGTGTTTCTGTAACGTTGTATATTTATAATGATTTGTTTCTCTAATGTCGTTTTTGTATAATACCTTCTTTCTACAATGTTATGTTTCTAAATTTCTGTGTTTTATATTGGGTTTCTATAATGATATATTTATGTAACAGATGTGCTTATACAATGTTGTGTTTATATAATGATGTGTTTCTATAATGTTGGTTTTCTTTTACCATTACCATAATCATCAAGTGCATTGCGAGCTGGCATAGGCGTCCATGTCTCTCCACATAATCGGTCTTTGGGGTTCTGGATCAACTCTTCTGCTGATATTCCTTAACGCCACTGCCTCCGTTCATCCAGCATCATTTCTCTTGGTCTGCTCCTGCTTCTTTTCCCCTTGATTTTTCCAGTGGTCTATTATGCGGTGTTTATATAATGATGTCCTACATATTGTGTAATGATGCCCTAAATATCGATAGTCGTGAAATGCCAGAGATTCGATGTGCAGATGATACAGTATTACTATCCACATCACTGAATGGTATATAAAACTTAATAACCTCAACCCAAAGACATAGTGAAAATCACAACTTATATCTTAGCATAGCTAAAACAAAGATAATGCATACAGATAAAACTACTATGGAGAAAGAAATATATGTTAATGAGGAAGGATTGGATGTTTTGGAAAATGTTGAATATCTTGGGTCATTGATTACCAACAATGGTGACACAATTAAATAAATTAAACGACGACTATCAATTGCTATTCAAAGACTAAAACAACTGAATAAACTATGGAGTGGGACAGATTATTATTATTATTATTATTATTATTATTATTCCTCTTCTTCTTCTTCTTCTTCTTCTTCTTCTTCTTCTTCTTCTTCTTCTTCTTCTTCTTCTTCTTCTTCTTCTTCTTCTTCTTCTTCTTCTTCTTCTTCTTCTTCTTCTTCTTCTTCTTCTTCTTCTTCTTCTTCTTCTTCTTCTTCTTCTTCTTCTTCTTCTTCTTCTTCAGCGTTCCGAGCCATTGAGGTTCTTTGCTGCAGATACAATCCGTCTCCATTCGTCTCTCTGGTGGACCTTCTCTTGCCAGTCGTTGATTCCAAGTGCTTGTAGGTCTGTATATGTATTATCTCTCCACCGTCTTCTTGGTCTACCTCGGGGTCTACGGTCATTTATTTCCTGAGTGTAAGCGAGTTTTGTTTCCCTATTATAGTGGAATAGATAGAACAACAAAAATTAGATGTTTAAGAACATGCATCTTTCCCATTGCAACATACGCCTGTGAGACCTGGACACATATAAAACAAGCTGAACAGCTCATAAATGCCTTTGATTACAAATGTTATAGATCGGTTCTAAGTATATCCTGGGTAAAGAAAAGAACAAATGAATCCATACCTCAGGAGCTAAATATTGAAGAGGGTTGGCTAGTAAAGACGATAAAACAGAGAAACTTGAAATATTTTGGTCACTTGAAACGTCACGAAAATTTGGAGAGAACAATAATGGAAGGATATATGCCTGGGAAGAGAGAAAGAGGAAGGCCAAAGATACGATGGGTGCAGTAGGTGGCGGATGATCTCCAGATGGGTGTATCAGACGCGGGACATCTTGCTTGTGATCGAGAAGTTTTCCGGAAGGTTGTTATGGGAGCGAGGTTCTGCAAAGGACATGCTAATGAATGAATGAATATAATGATGTGTAGGGGTTCTGGAGTGACCCCTGAGTGACCTTCCTCAGTGAGGCGAGTCTCCTGCAGGCCAGCAATATCAGTGTTAAGACGATTGAGTTCGGCATCAATCACAGCCGTTTTTCTCACATCGTCAATATTTGTCAAGTCAGTGGAAAATCCTGGACACATGGTTCTCACGTTCCAGGTTGCAAGCCGTAGCTTGAGGTTTCTATTTTTCTTTTTATTAGTACCTGGTGCATTGGTTTTACAGCTTGCGATTCAGATTTTGTCCTAGCCCCAAGCACCCATTGAAGCAGGCAGGCTGTGGCGGATCAGCACCCAATTGGCCGGGGGCTGCCCAGCTTGAGGCGGGCGGTAGCTGATCAATAATAATAATAATAATAATAATAATAATAATAAGTCTTTATTTTCAAAGGGTTAAGAATTGGGCACGCAGGCCCGTCTGACATTCTGCCCTTCTTCTCTATTTCCTCTCATACATTCTTTCCTTCAACATCACTTATGAAGCAACTTTTGACAACAAAAGAACATTAAAACGCATGAAAAATAATCAATAACAAATGACTCACTGAGGCAGTGTTTAACATGGGCATTATAAATACCTAAGGAGGGTGTAACGTGCCATACATAAGGGAATGTTTTTTGGCTAGTTGTCGTTTGAGATAAGTTACCATTATTGTCTTTTTTGTGTTATTTGTTATGGGGGCATGTAGTCTGTACTAAGGTAGTGTTCAAACAGGTTGCGAATGTATGAATCATGATTGGTGGTGTCTTTGATTTCTTGTGGAAGATTGTTCCACAACTGAGCGGCAGAGTATGCTAAGCTTGTTTTATATAAGTCTATCCTAGGTTTAGGGACATGAAGTATATTTAGTCGTTCGCTATGTCTAGCGTTATATTTAAACAATGGCCAAAGGTAGCTTGGAGCATTTTGAAATAGGATTTTGTGAATTAGTTTGGTCTTATTAAAAAGCAGGCGCTTGTGGAGTGGCAGTAACCGGAGACGTTTATATAGGTTAGAATTGTCGGTAAGCTTTTCACCATTAATTAAACGCACTTCCCTTTTCTGGAGTGAATATAGGCGTTTTGTTATTGATTTGGAGCATCCATCCCAGACTGTGGAGCAGTAATCAATATGTGTTTGTATATGAGAAGTATAGAATATCTTTCTTGTGTTTTCGTCAAGAAAATTTTTAATTTTGGCAAGTTGGTATACTTTTTTTGGCTATTTGTTTAACTAGAGCATGAACATGTGAGTTAAAAGTTAGATTTTGATCTATGATAACACCCAGTGTCTTGTGCTCGGTGACACTTTCTACAGGCGTGCTGCAGCTGAAGAGTTATCTGCGAGTTTAGAGTGTGAAGTCTTTGCCTGGTTCCTATTAACATAGACTTTGTTTTAGTAATGTTAATTTGCATGCGGTTTGCATGATTCCAGTTAACTACACTATTTATTTCCTGTTGCAAGGATAATTCTAGCACATTACGATCAACAGCGTTCGTATATACTGTGCAGTCATCAGCAAATAGATCGCAGGACGACGACAGATTTAATGGAAGATCATTTATATAAATGGCAAATAATAGAGGGCCAAGAATAGACCCCTGAGGTACTCCAATATTAATGGTAATGGCTTGAGATAAAACTTTATTGTGTGATACTACTTGCTTTCTGTCTAATAAGAATGATTTTATTAATGTCACTATATTAAAACTTACTTTCATTGTATGACATCTGTAGGTGTCTCCCACCGTCAGAGGCAACGCGTGGTGCCCCATGTCTACGCCAACTGACAGGGATTTATAACCCGTAAAAGTTGCCTCTCGCTTTGATTCCGAGACGGTTAAGACCAGGGATGGAGTTATTGCCTCTCCATAGCACAAAGCCTGGGCTAAAATATAGAGATCATGTTTTGCCCATGCAGCAAGATCCCTCTCTCGGCCTACCTAGTTCACTCCAGAGGAAAGGTTACATCTCTACATCTGGAACAAGACAAGCTGCAGAAAGCAGGTAGTACCGTCTACTGTTATACGGTAGCTCAGTCATATCTGACTAAGACCTGACACCGATGTATGTAGGGGTTCTGGAAGAATCTCAAAGCTGAGAGAGAAGACCAGGATAACTTTAAATCAGATAGCGGTGGGAACTATTAGTAGTATGACTCTTCGCTGGCTGTTGAACGAGGGGATGGAGCACATATGGGAATGTCCTGAGTGCAGTGATGTCGGTTCTTAATTCAACTTAACTGTGTTTATATTATGATGTGTTTCTACGAGAGTAAGTTATTAAGTAAGTCACAAATGGCTGTAGAAAAATAACTAACAATGATAACATCTTGAAACCTTTTTATTTTTATACATACCTTGTCCATTTATTTCTCAACATAATTTCCACGAACATTGATGCACTTATCTCATCGTTTTATCAGTCCTCCGTAACCGGCTGAATGGAACTGCAATTTGTGGCTTACTTATTAACTTACCCTCGTATAATGCTGTGTTTATGTAATGTTATATTTCTATAATGATGTGTTTCTGAACTGTTATATTTCTATAATTGTGTGTTTCTATAATGTTGTGTTTTCATGATGATATGTGTTTGTAATGATGCGTTTTTAAGATGCTGTGTTTATAAAATGATATGTTTGTATGATAATGTATTTACATAATTTTGTATTAAGATTATGCTGTATTTTTGTAGTAATGTTTTTCTATGATGTCGAGGTTATATAATCATGCATGTCTATAAAGCTGTGTTTGAGTTATCTTGTGTATCTGTAATATTAGTTGCCATTATTTCACTCCTTGAACAATCAAACAAGCAGAACATATGACGTAATGTTTTAATTATATTTATTAATTTGTCAAACCAGATAAAGATCTAATCAGAATCTATTAAACGTATCACAAAATAGTAAATAAATAATAAAACCAACATTCCTTAAAATTATGTATAGAATTAGACTCGACACCACCACCAACCCCTCCCCCCCCCCCCACACACACACACACATACACACTCCATTGGCCTTACTTTTCAACAACCGTCTGATTAACAGTTTGTATATATATATATCTTCTTCTTCTTCTTCTTCTTCTTCTTCTTCTTCTTCTTCTTCTTCTTCTTCTTCTTCTTCTTCTTCTTCTTCAGCGTTCCGAGCCATTGAGGTTCTTTGCTGCAGATATATATATATATATATATATATATATATATATATATATATATATATATATATATATATATATATATATATATATATATATATATAAACTGTTAGTTACTCTGCCAGTCCAAGGAATTCACAACATTCGTCTCAGGAACCACATCTCCGTTGCTCCCAGGGTCTTTCTAATTTGTTAATTTACATTTCACTATTCTCTGTCATACAGCGAAACAGGCTCTATATAGCATTTCAGCACTCCTCTCCTACATTCAATGATAGTGACTTATTGCATGATACTCTTAATTTTCTGAAATGCCGCGTTTGCTTTTCTTAACCTCTGTTGTGCATCTTCCATCTCATGCTTTAAATGCCCCTAGGTATTTAAAATAAAACGCTTGTATAAGCATTGTCCATTCTATTGTTATTTCACATTTTGGAGTCACCTTTGTCTTTGATATGACCATCGTTACTGTTTTCTTGAAATTCAAGAAGAGTCCAATCTTTGACCTCTGTGTTACTACAATGTCCAGCAATTGTTGTAGACTTGTTGCATTTTCCGCCATCAAAATTGTGTCATCTGCATAGTGTATATTGTTTATATTGTAACCTCCGATTAGTATTCCTTTCTTCTCTTTGATCTCTCTCATTATTACTTCGATACAGAGAGAGAAGAGGTCCGGTTACCCAAAAAAAATAAATCTCTGTTGTACTCATAGCTTAATTTGATCATAATTATCCTCTTCATTCCCAATTTTAAATGCTGCTATTTGATTCCAGTAAATATTCTTTGTTAATCTGAGATCTGTCCCATCAATGTTGAAATCCTTCAACATATTAAACAGTGCATTATGTTTTTCTATAAATATTTAAAATATCTTTCTGCTTACGAAGTGGTAAGATAAGATCACAAATATCAAAGTAGTGGAAAGATCGAGTTGTGTGAGGTTTGTTCCAAGGTCATTATTCATAGACTTAGATGGACAGTACACGCCACTGGGATAGACTATGGTAGACTACCAAAGGCTATCTTTTTGGTGAATTACAGATGTGTAACAGATCTCGGGGTCGGCCGCCACTACGATACAAATATGTCTATAAGCGATTGATACAGACAATGATATTGCACTTTGGGAGCAAGTAGTCGCTGATCGCGTTACACGGAAGGAAAAGAGCGGGAATGAAAGGAAGACAAAGAATAACATTATTGCAGCTAGGTCACACACACAAAGCGTGTGAGACGTCATAAGGTGCGTGATGGTGGAAATGACTATGAGTTCACATGTATCTATTGTGGACAAACATTTACAGCGCGAATCGGTCTGATAAGTCGCATTCGCTACCGCCATGGTTTGTAGTTATGCCTTTTCAAAGCACAATATATATATATATATATATATATATATATATATATATGCGCGTGCGTGCTTGTGTGCGTGCGTGCGTGCGTGTGTGTGTGTGTGTGCGTGTGTGCGTGTGCATGTGTGCGTGTGTGCGTGTGCATATATTCTCTAATCTTTTTCCATGAATCTCCTCTCCCTCCCCACCCTATCCGCCCGTTTGTCGTTCTACTTTCGTTTTTCGACACCCCTCTCTGGCTCCAACGTCCTGTGGTTTCGTGTTACTAATTCTGTATGTGATTCACTTGTACGTTAAAATGTTTGATTACTTCTTCTTCTTCTTTTCCTCCATTTTCTTTCCTCCACTCCGGGAATTGCTTGAGAAGATGTAAAGATCTTTTATGTGCTTTTTCTAATGATGGTTGTAAGTTGGTATTCATCTCTCAAATGATGTTCTTGATACGATCATTCAATCTTTTACATGATCTTCTCTTTGTTCTGTATCCATGATATGTCTCCAGTGTGGCTCTTTGTGCATATGGTACCAGATCATTCTAATGAGGTGGCCAAATCATGGAAATGTTCGATTTTACGTACCCGTGTGCGTGTCTTTTCTGTCGTCGAACTACCTGCTGCAGGTTAACATTGCAACAATGATGTCTATTAGTGCGTAGCGAACCGCCGATGTGGATAAGGAGACTGAGCAATGAGGCTTTACTTTGTAGAGCTGCATAAGACAGCATATGTCAGCTGGTGATTGTGACAGGTTAATGGGATTTACATGAAGATTTGTGAATTAATATCAAGGAGATATCTTGTGAAGTATGAGACAGTAATCACTAGGTAATGAGTTTGAGAATCAGTTTAAAGGGATACGCGCACAAGGGGATGGTCATACGCCTTTACAATGTTTATGAAGGAATTATAGAGAACTGAAATTTCGTACAGTGTTTATTCATTTTCAATATAGCCAGCAATTAAACTGACACATTCATACCATCTTTGAACCGTGCACCATATGGAGTTCCCATCAAAATGTGAAGGCCCCCCCCCCCCTCCCCCCTCCCTCCCGTTATGAGGTTTATGTGAGGTTTTATGTTGATTATTTGTTTATTAAACTGGTGTGGGTTCTATACTGTGATGTTTCTTCAACAAATAATCAGCAAATGTTCCATTATGGCAATTTACAGACAGACGGTATAAATAAATGCTGCACGATTTCTTGTCCGGCTGATTAGCAAAAGTAAATATATACGCGTTTCGTATATTAGACGAACAATAATAGATTGCTGAAATATATCGAAGTATTATATATTAGTTGATTCCAGCCGATACTATGCAAACAGAAGGACTTCCTGCTAAGTGTTAGACTTCCGTGGATATAACGTTCTATTCATCAATGTCAGCGACGATGTACATCATATTTCAGCACAAGTATCATGCACTATTGTTACTTGGCATGATAAATAACTCTGCAGTGTATACAAGACGAGATGCAGCAAAATATGCCAGGCAAGAAACAGTGAAACATTTTATTTATGGCGTCTATGTTTAAATTAACCAAAAGAATACATTATTGTGAGTCACTAGAAAGCCAGCAGTTGCACACACATTACTGCATAAGGCAAAACCAGGTAGTTCAACAACCAGCCGTCCGCCATTTTTTTCTAACATGCAGTTCCTAATACAAATCACCGCAGACAGATGTAAAAGCATCCCACATGAAATCCACAGCTCACAGTGTTACTCCAAGCACTTAACTCAGTAGCTGGGCGACGGAACCATACTTTCAATCGTCGATTCCAGAAAGTGAGAGGCTACAGCACCCTCGCACTCGGCTTGCAGGGGATGCGTTGGTTTCACGTACCATGGAGTTTGATGGCATCGAAGTTTCGTCAACAAAGGTCCTGGAGGAGAAACAGCTTGGATACTATAAGCGGTATTGGCACATACATGTTAGCATACTGTGTTAATTATTGCATTGTCCGTATTTGTTGTGTATGATTAAACACCAACTGTGCGAATAGGGATCTCAGGTCGTAGAGTACTTCTATCTATAATCAGATGTGATATCATTACCATCATGATGTGCCATGCCCGTAAGCATGGATAGTCATGTTTCCCCATTTCACGCTATTACCAGAATCGGATATCAGCTCTCTAATCTTGTCTCAGATATGACACAAAGAGGCAAACATTCTTCCTCTTCTTATACGTGATCTTGTTCTTTTTCGGGTCCTTTATTTTTTTTATTGTTGTTGTTGCTGTTGTTGTTGTTAGTGAACTTGTGTCTTCCATTTATATTTCTATTAAGATTCTCCAAGTCTTTGAGCTTTATGAAAATAAAACAATAATTGTTCATGTTCTTGATTAATAACTTTGATCGCACAAAACTAGATTACATTATGGCGAAACTAAAATGTTGAAAAATCATTGCTTCACAATATTACACACGATTTATTAAGAACTTTTGTCCCAATGTTGTTATTATGTGTTCAAGTGTTAATTGTTCGAATGCTAATTGTTCAAATATTAATTGCTTAAGGTTAATTGTTCAAGGGTGAAATGTTCCAGTATTAATGGTTCAAGTGTTAATTGTTCAAGATCAAGTGTTCACTGTTGAAGTATTGATTGCTTAAGATGAAGTGTTAATTGTTCAAGTTGAAGTGTTAGTTAGTTGTCCAAGTGTTAATTGCTCAAATGGTATGTGTTCAAGTTCAAGCATTAATTGTTCAAGTGTTAATTATTCAAGTGCTAAATGTTCAAATGACAATTGCATAGAGTTTTGATTGTTCAAGTGTTAATTGTTCACTCGCTAATCGTTCATATGTTAATTATTCAAGTGTTAATTGTATAGTATAGAGTATCAATTGTTCGCGTCTTACTTGTTCCATGTTAATGTTATTATTCAAGTGTTAATTGTATAGAGTATCAATTGTTCGCGTCTTACTTGTTCCATGTTAATTTATTTGTTCAAGTGTTAATAGTATAGTATAGAGTATCAATTGTTCGCGTCTTACTTGTTCCATGTTAATTTAATTGTTCAAGTGTTAATTGTTCACTAGCTAATCGTTCATATATTAATTATTCAAGTGTTAATTGTATAGAGTATAAATTGTTCGAGTCTTACTTGTTCTATGTTAATTTGATTGTTCAAGTGTTAATTGTTCACTCGCTAATCATTCATATGTTAATTATTCAAGTGTTAATTGTATAGAGTATCAATTGTTCGAGTCTTACTTGTTCCATGTTAATTTAATTATTCAAGTGTTAATTGTATAGAGTATCAATTGTTCGAGTCTTACTTGTTCCATGTTAATTTGATTGTTCAAGTGTTATTTCTTACAGTGTTTCTTATTTCAATCCGACTTCTTCCACTGTTAATTATTCCCTTGTTAATTCATCAATCGTTAATTGTTCAATTGTTAATTGTTGATCCGTTAATTGCTAGAAATTTTGTTGTTGCAGTGTTACTTGTTCAATTATGAATTAACTTATGAAACTGTTAAATTTCGAGTCTTAATTTTGAGATATTAATTATTTTAGTGAAACTTGTTCAAGTGTTAACTATTCCTGTGATATTTTCAATGTTACTCGTTCAAATGTTCATTTCTCTAGTGTTATTACTAATGTGTTCATTTTGTTAAAGATGTTAAGCTATCTAATGCTAATTGTTCGAGTCTTTTTTTATCCAAGTGTTACTTGTTCAAGTGTTAATTCTTCCAATGTTTAATTATTCAAAAGTTCATTGTTCAATACAAGACGATGGAAGAGCAAGCATTCATTTTGTTAATACATTAAAAATAAATATCAGTAGCATTACTATTTATTTGAAATTATCATTATGATCTTATCATTATTAATAGAAATTAACATGACTATTGAAATATAACTGGCAAATAAAACTAATAAAAGTCAAGATCAACATAGAATACAATAACATAGATCAGGGGTGGGCAAACTTTTCGTGCGGAGGGCCGCATTGACAAATGTAAAGCTATTGGCGGGCCGCATATATATATATATATATATATATATATATATATATATATATATATATATATATATATATATATATATATAATATATATATATATATATATATATATATATATATATAAACATTTTTGTTTACAGCAACCTATCACAATAAGTAATTATTAATTATTTATAGGTTATTAAGCAGTATAAATAACTAATTATTGCAATTTTATTTTACTTATACACTTATACATTATATTTGACAGTATGGACAAAAACTTTTACTAATTTGTTAACACGATTTTAAAACTTGTTATTATAAAAAATATTCTTTATTATCTATCAATGGCTTTAATTTAGACACACAGCGACTACATTGTCACTACAGTTGTTGATTTCTAATGAGATGTATGTAACTGCTTGCAATTTTTGACAATATTCTTGAAATCTGGAGCAAGTTTATTTGTTGGAATTCGCATGACAGTATGCAAGTTGCAGTCCGACAATAAAGATCTATTCTTAGATTTGTTGATCTTCAAGCAAGAGAATGCTTGTTCGCAAATGTATGTTGATCCAAATAATGATAAAAGTTTAGCTGCAAAGTTTTTCAATTTGGGAAATGATTCTTGTGATAAAGATCCATAGAAATCCAGCAAACAATATGTCTTAAATTTCTGTTTCATGTCATGATCTGCTTATAAGTCAAGTAGCTCCAACTGTAGGTCCTCTGTGGCTGTATCAGCTTCTGCACTAAAAGGTGAACTGAGAATATTGAACTATAGCTCTAATTTCTTGAAATCTTGGAATCTCCATTCAAATTCTTCAATTTGGGCTTTGTATTTTTCAGTCATTTCACCAGATATGGTTTCTTGTTTCAGCAAAGGGAAGTGACAAAATTTTTTTCCACTTACTTGTCTGAGAACAGTGAGAATTTTGCCTGAAATGATTTTACATGTACATACGATTCATGTGCAAACACACCATTGCCCCGAAGTTTGACATTCAGTTCATTTAACTTTTCCATAATTTCAATGGCAAACATAAAGTTTAACTTCCACTCTTTATTGACAAGGTTAGTATTAAAGTCACATGCAATGCCCTTCATCTCTAGGAACATCACTATTTCTTCTCTGAGTTCCCACACTCGCCCTCAACACCTTGCCGAGACTCAGCCATCGAATATTGATGTGGTTCAGGACATCGGAATGTTCAGTTTCCAAATCGTCAAGTAATGACTTGAACTGTCTGTGATTAAGTCCTCTTGATCTGATGATGTTGATGATACTGACAACTGGGTCAATAACATGCTTGATATTCAAAACGGTTCTACACAGACTTTCTTGATGTGAAGTGGTAATAATGTGTGGTCTGGATATTCTGCTTTAAACTTATGACTTATCAACTTTACCAGACCTACATTTTTTCCAGTCAAAGCACGAACACCGTCAGTTGTAACACTTGCCATCTTGTTCCAAACCAACCCAGTTCTTTCAATACAGTTAATAACAGTATTGAATATATTATGGCCTGTGGTCGTGTCTTTGAGTGACTCAACACTCAGTAACTCTTCAGTGCACTCGCCATCAGAAAATGGCTTGTTCTGTTTTACAATTCTGTGTGACAGCACAAGACTAGCTTCAGTGGCAGCATCTTGAATTGAAGACTGTTTAGTGAAAACAGTTTGCTGTTTCTCCAAATTTTTCACCAACTCAAGGCATTTCCTTTCCTTCTCTTCGGTCGTTAAATTGTATCCGAAATCGGAATGTTTTGTTTGATAATGTATTTTTAAATTGTACTCCTTGAAGACAGCCACTGACTCACGACACAACAAGCAAACTGATTTGCTACCAACTTTTACAAAACAGTACTTAGTGCCCATTCATCATTAAAAACACGGCATTCATCTTCAATCTTACGTTTGTTATTGACACTCATCATAACGGTACATGACATTCTATAAAATTCAACAAAATAACTTAAAAACGAATTAAAACTTTTTTTATTTCTAAATGCCCTCGCGGGCCGCATAAAATCACTTGGCGGGCCGCATGCGGCCCGCGGGCCGTAGTTTGCCCACCCCTGGCATAGATAGTTTGACCAAGGGCCATAATCGGGACAAAACACATACCGGATCCAGATGTTCTCGATCGTGCCAGATGTCGCCGACGTTTAGGATAATTCTATTTAAATAGACAGAAATCCCTACCAGACAGTTAGCCGACAGTCTCTAGAATTTATGGCTCGTTATAAAAATATCTAAAGGGATGGTCCCGGTAAAAGAGACTGAGATTCACATGGGAGACAACGGGCAGAAGGTAAAGAACACTCGTGTTTGTAGGAAGATCTAAGACGAATGTCTAACTTATCTGATCGGTGGTCTTTGCCTGTCAGTGTTTTTCCTCTAGTTAAATACTCTTTAACTCCCCTACTCGCACACCTTGCGTTCTACGAAACAAGAGTGGAGTACGGGGGTACAAGTATAAAACAATGAAATCTTTTAATGTTGTTGTTTGTCCATCAGAAATGACGATGACCATTCGTTTCACCCAGTGATTTGAATGATGAATGACTTGTGCGATAAACTGGATTATAGTGAGGAAGAGTTGCGCAAATCGTCGACCACACTTTCTCGCCTGTGTCCATCGGAATCCAGTAGCAAGACAAGTCAAGACGACTGGGGACGAACACGGGTGCAGTGGACGTTAGGCTGCCATATGCCAGTTATCTTGGGACCGGCAATATTTTCAAATACTGCACAGTTATTAAGAATACAGCTTGTATAATGAGAAATCACTTACGAACTGTTATCCACTGGTCCCCGTAGATGATATAGATCTGGCCTGACCATGAACATATCTACTTCATCTGAAAAATATCATTGGTCAAATTCAGTTAGCAATATCATATGGCTGCCAAAGTTTCTCCACATCGTGCCCTCTCCAACTGAATGAGTCGGCCCCAGTGCTGTCAGTTAGCAATATCATATGGCTGCCAAAGTTTCTCCACATTGTGCCCTCACCAACTGAATGAGTCGGCCCCAGTGCTGTCAACCTTCCATGCCATGGCGCCAGACTGTGTGTAAAGGACACTTTCAACACGCTTGATGGCCCGTCCGGTATATGGTGCTAGGCTCACTTTTGTATGGACCAAACTGGCAGTCGGGTGGGGATATCGTAAATATCACGCCGGTCGCCTTTATTTTCCAAGATATTCTTGGTACTCATTGTAAGCTGGATCGACATGGGAGGGCATGTCAGTTTTTACAAACCGACTGCGGGTCGATCCTATGGCCACTAGGTCAGCAGGTGAGTGTCTATCCACTACCCTAACACAGTCTAGCCACTACACTAAGGCTGTTTAGCCACTACCCTAACACTGTCTAGCTACTACCCTAACGCTGTCTAGCTACTACCCTAACGCTGTTTAGCCACTACCCAAACACTGTCTAGCCACTACACTAAGGCTGTTTAGCCACTACCCTAACACTGTCTAGCCATTACCCTAACGCTGTCTAGCCACTAACGTAACGCTGTCTAGCCATACCCTAACGCTGTCTAGCCATTACCCTAACGATGTCTAGCCACTACCCTAACACTGTTTAGCCACTACCCTAACGCTGTTTAGCCATTATCCTAACGCTGTCTAGCCACTACCCTAACACTGTCTAGCCACTAACCTAACGCTGTTTAGCCGCTACCCTAACACTGTCTAGCCACTACCCTAACACTGTCTAGCCATTACCCTAACACTGTCTAGCCATTACCCTAACGCTGTTTAGCCACTACCCTAACACTGTCTAGCCATTACCCTAACACTGTCTGTCCACTACCCTAACACTGTCTATCCATTACCCTAACGCTGTTTAGCCACTACCCTAACACTATCTAGCCATTACCCTAACGCTGTTTAGCCACTACCCTAACACTGTCTAGCCATTACCCTAACACTGTCTACCCATTACCCTAACGCTGTTTAGCCACTACCCTAACACTGTCTAGCCATTACCCTAACACTGTCTAGCCACTACCCTAACGCTGTTTAGCTACTACCCTAACGCTGTCTAGCCATTGCCCTAACGCTGTCTAGCCATTACCCTAACGCTGTCTAGCCACTACCCTAAAGCTGTCTAGCTACTACCCTAACGCTGTTTAGCCACTATCCTAACGCTGTTTAGCCACTACCCTAACACTGTCTAGCCATTACCCTAACACTGTCTATCCATTACCCTAACGCTGTTTAGCCACTACCCTAACACTGTCTAGCCATTACCCTAACACTGTCTACCCATTACCCTAAAGCTGTTTAGCCACTACCCTAACGCTGTCTAGCCATTGCCCTAACGCTGTCTAGCCATTACCCTAACGCTGTCTAGCCACTACCCTAAATCTGTCTAGCTACTACCCTAACGCTGTTTAGCCATTGCCCTAGCACTGTTTAGTCACTATCCTAACGATGTCTGGCCACTACCCTAACGCGGAATTACATATAGTCTCACCGTGTTTTCATCGGCGTTTGGCGCTTATAGGATTTTGTAAATATACTCACTCTTACAGCAAGCAAACACACTATTTTCATCAAAGTACAGGCACATAACATCTATTCCTACCCACGACTCTTTAAGACAAAAGTGGAGGATAATAATGAGAATGACGATGATGATGATGATAATGTTGAAAGATGTACAAATGCAAAGTGTTTATATAGTATTGTTATCATAGAACTCGACTGGCCGAGTGGCTAGAACGCCGGACTCTCATTCGGGAGACCCGGGTTCGAATCCTCGTTAAGGTGTGGGATTTTTTTCTGTCCGGGGCAAAAAGGAAAATCTTAACCTGCACAGTTCGCGGCGACTGCACTAGCCAGGCGGCCTTAATTCCTCAGGCTCAAAGACCCCTTTGTCAAGCACCGCAAGGTACCATAATGGCAGTAAATGACAGTTGACAGATTTCATAGAAAACACAAAAACATTCATTTATTTTTTTTTCAGTCAGGAAATTAGGAAGAGCTCCCGAAAAGAATGCTGTGAATAACTTTTATCTAAGTGTCACATCAAGGTTTTTTTTTTTTTTTTGCATATCCTTTACAGGACATCGCTGTCAACACCAGCATCTTTCAGCTGTATGTTGATTTCTTGGCAAGATTACGCTCAGTAGTTTGCCATTGCTTTCTGAGCGGCCGGCTCACATACCCCGTAAGTTACAGATGCGATTCGAACCACTGCTGATTCTCACCGTCATCACGTTACCCACAAGAGTATACGAGATTACGGAGAAAAGTCGCTAACCTCTAAGCCAGGAAGCCGGCCACATCAAGGTAGCATATATAAAAGCTCACCTTTGTCCCGACATTCGGCGGTGACAGGTGTGTAAAAATGCAACATGTTAACGAGGTGTTCGCATCAAGGTACGCGCACATAAGACCTCACCTTTCGTGTCCCGACATCGGCGGATTACAGGTGTGTAAAGATACAACATGTTATCGAAGTGTTCGCATCAAAGTACGCACATAAGGAATATCTCACTAGTCTTGTGTTCAAGGTACGCACATATAAATCTCACCTTTCTTGTCTCCGCCGCTTGCCGTTTTAAATAGTTTGTAAAAACACAAGGTGTTCCCAAGAATCAGGAGGCTCGTCGGTACTATCAGGACGGAAATCCACCCATAGTGGGAGATGGATACTCTGTCTGCATACAAATTATCAAATCATTGAGGGATGGTTCGAGAAATTTAATCAGAGTCGGTATGACCAAAATGTATATTTCCTAAACAGCGTCGAACATGGACGCTTACTGTAACTAATGGTTGGCATCTTGTCGTCTTGAAAGACGATAGTTTGCTACATTGTTCTTTAAAACAGGCGTCTTGAAAGAAGATAGTTTGTTACATTGTTCTTCAAAACAGGCATCTTGAAAGGCGATAGTTTGTTACATTGTTCTTCAAAACAGGCGTACTCCACATCACATATGGCAGTAGCGAACGTGACTGATCAGACTTATTTACGCGGTAAATGTTCGTCCACAATGAATGCATATAATACACATTTTCATTTCCACCAACACGCACCATCTGGCGTCTCACACTGTGTGACCCATCTGCAATCATTTTCTCCCATTGTCTTTATTCCATTTCTGATCTTTGCCCTCCAAGTAACATGATCAGCAGCGACTTGCTCTAAAGGTGCCTGTATCAACCATGCCCCGCTTACACACATCTTTGTAGCCGTAGTAGAAGCTGTTCCGAAAATATTTAACCCTAGTATAATTCACTAATGAGCGCAACTAATGAGCGCAAAGTCATAGCAACAGGGATGAGATACGTTTGAAGATCTGCGGGAGTACCCGTGAGACATAGAACTAGGAATGAGTAAATGAGAAGGCTATCAGGTCATGCACTAGAGCAGTGGGGAATTCCCCACCGGTTTAGAACCACTACACTAGAACATTAAATCATTAAAGAATAACAGGTAGGTATGTCACCGTGGCGAAGTGGTTACGTCGCCTGCTTTGGGGTCCGAAGGTTGTGGGTTGAACTCCATTCGATTCAAGAGTGGAAATTTATCGAAGACTCTTGGAGGTTGTCACTGGAGCTAGGAGGTTCGTGCTTTGTGTGAAATTTTTGGCAGGCCGCCCAGTGGAAAGAGACCAAACCATATTGGATAAAACCCGGTGCGATGATAATTTTGCCTTTTAACCCCTCTTTTTTGTGTGATTTAGTGGTTTCGGCCAACTCACAAGAGTGCCCTGGTACCATCTGCAACAAAGAGCCACATTGAAGAAATACAGTGGATACAGAACAAGGGGAAGACCACGTTAAAGATGGAGTTATGTGATGGTATCAAGAGCAACATTAGAGAAAAGAATACCGACTTACAAAGAGCATTAGAAAGAGCGCGTAAAAGATCGTTACAAACCCCCCCCCCCCCGCGTCCCTCCCCCCGCGTTTTCCCACACATCCTCATTACGTCACTGAGGTGACTGGAGGAAGAGAAGTAGAAAGGAAATTAATCGTTACGGATATTTAGAAAAATTAATCATCACAGAATGACTAAATACACTTTATCATTTTGTAATGAAAATAAAGAAAAAACTAAAATGGTAATAGAATATATTTAGTTCTAGTCACGCTATGATCATTGCTTCCCCTCATCGTAGAGTGAATAACTGTATCTCTACGGTGACGAAAATAGTTTTTGTAATTATTGCTTTATCATTTTGTAATGAAAATAAAGAAAAAACTAAAATGGTAATAGAATATATTTAGTTCTAGTCACGCTATGATCATTGCTTCCCCTCATAGTAGAGTGAATAACTGTATCTCTCGAAAATAGTTTTTGTAATTATTGCTCGCCATATCTAAATACTCTGAGTTTATTTATGCCAAATATAAAAGGGCATTACAAATGTAATACTTGAAAATGGGAATATACTTCTTTTAACAGTTAAGTAACAGAGGTAACAAGTTAAAATAACACGCGAATGTAACTTTTTTTCGTGTAACATATGCATGCGAGTCATGGACTATTTCGCAATGACTAAATAAGACAAGTGTAGCCTTTGAGCTCAAATGTTAAAGAGCTATGCTTGGAGTACGGTGGACCAAGCCAAGAAACATGCTGGAAATTCTAGAAGATTTGAACATTGAAGAAAACTGGCTCGTTAAGTGTCATCATTGCTCGGAAACTGAGATAGTCTGGCCATATTAAACGCCACAGTGGCTTGATAAGAATAGTGATGGAAGGCGTAATTCCTAGCAGAACAAGCACGGGAAAACCAACACATAGATGGACACATAACATTGCAGAAATCTTTGGCGTGAGGGTGCTTGAGGCGTGAAAAATGACCAGATGAGAGGCGAGTTCAGCTGAGACAAGTACTCGGGACATTGCAGTACGTCCCCTTCCTTGTCTTCAATAGCCAGCGAGAGCCCTAACACTTACAGTGCTAATAGTAGTCTCAGTATATGCCCATCTGGCCATTACTCGGAGTCTCTGAGTGTCGGACAGATCCTCTCCAATCCGTGATGATCTACCTGCTATTCTGAACTATACATACGCTTGCAAAGGGCCCCGACCACACCTGCCTGATCATACACCTATTACCCCATAAAACATTGCAGATCCAGCCAATCGTGTCCTCCTGCTCTTTTCCCGCCACATCAGCATGGTTGGGAGGGGGCGGTGGGCAATCCAACAGATGCTCTATATTTTTAATTGTTACACGGAAACCTGTCACTCTGCCCGAAGTCTTCAAGTTTCTCATCATACTTTGTGAGTCCGTTACAATTACGACATGCATGTGCTGTTTGTCTTCCAGCCGAACGATGGATCGACGACCTGACAGTCTTCACCTCCATTCTCAGACTAGATGTTGTGGTATCATAAGCCAGGGTCTTCTGCATCAAACACCATCAACCAACGTCTGCCACGAACCATTAGTTCTTTTACCCCTTAGACACAGATTCATCCGTGTAGATGATTACATCGCCTGATCGCGAATTGTCGTGGGTCAATTGCTGCACCTCACATTCAGTGCAGCTTACCGGCGAAACCCTGGATTCCCGATGTAGTGTTATTATGATCCTGTAAAGGTCTGACTTTTCCATTGGCATTCTGACCTACTCCTCTCTTCTGTCTCTCTCAATGTTCTCAAGCATGCACACTTCTCTGATTTTGTCTTCTATCCTGCTGTATCGCATACACACTACGAACAGTGTTCCTCGTGCATTCGCGTATCACCCGCATAGCTTCAATCTGTCTGCGCTATAGTTTCACCAGCTTAATCTTTGACACTGTGAGCAGACCTAGTCAATACTCAATTACTGAGAGAATCAGATATTGATAGAGTATGAACAACATTCTTTGCTACATGTCCATTGCTGCCATTACCCTCAGTGCACCGAGCCCTGTCTTAGATCTTATAACTAGCTGCTTCCACATTATCCCTGAATTATAGGCTTCTTCCGAACGGTGATTTTCAGGTAGTCCAGATTACTCTCTCGGTTAACATGTCAGTCATTTGTTAGGTAAGACTTGGGGCATCAAACCTTAACGATCCTATTGTCCAGAGAGCGCCTAAACACAAACGCCTTTTCATGGGTTAATGAGACTACCCAACTCTGTAAACCAGTCGATCACTTTGTTTACTGCCTCTTGCAACTCTTGCTCTATGTGAATCCTGGTGCTCCCGTGCTTATACTAAGGACATCATCTGCAAGTATAAGTAAGTATCCTTCTAATCGCTGGTGCTTCAATGTTTGTGTATACATTGAATAGCACAGGCGATATTGCAGGTACTTGTGTTAATCCCGGGGTAATAGTGCGCGCCTACCAGATCCATGAACCCAGGCGGAGAACAACCTACCATAAGAGAGTGCAAGGTGCTGTTATCCAATTTACCACCCAGGGATTAACACCCATCGCCATAAGAGTGTGCATTAAGAGATCATGTCTGAATCCGTTATATGCAATCTCAAAATCCAGTGCTGCCGCCATTGTTTCCTGTCTATTCTGAAATCCCTCGAAAACATCAAACACAAATGTCGCTGCGTTTGACCATGCTTCTTTCCTAGGCCGGTAACTCCCAAGACTCTTAGAAGTAGCTTGTCCTTTTCCAAGAATTTTCTGCAGCTTAACAGCAACAATCTTTTCCAATACCTTGCCAAACGTATTCCGCAAAGTGACAATCCTATAGCCATTACGACGGACGTAAAATCGATAGTGCTATGAGGCTCAGAAATACTTAAAACGACGCAAAAGTTATTAACAAACGACAAACACTGAATAACTGGCACAGAATAGAAGGACTAAACTTGTATGATATAATTACTATTGCGGTGATTAAGGATGAGAACTCGACATTTGTACTAAAGATGAGGACTCAATAGATGTACTTAGGGTGAGAACTCGACAGATGTACTTATTGTGTGAACCCGACCGATGTATTTAGGTTGAGAACTCTACAAATGTACTTATCTGAGAACTCAACATATGTATCTAGGGTGAGGACTCGACAGATGTACTTATTGTGTAAACCCGACCTATGAATTTAGGTTGAGAACTCGACAGATGTACTTAGGGTGAGGACTCGACAGATGAACTTAGGATGAGAACTCTACAGATAAACTTAGGGTGAGAACTCGACAGATGTACTTAGGATGAGAACTCTATAGATAAACTTAGGGTGAGAACTCGACAGATGTATTTATGGTGAGAACTCGACAGATGTACTTAGGGTGATAACTCGACAGATGTACTTAGAGTGAGAACTCGACAGATGTACTTAGGGTGAGAACTCGACAGATGTACTTAGGGTGAGAACTCTACAGATAAACTTAGGGTGAGAACTCGACAGATGCACTTAGGAGGAGAACTCTATAGATAAACTTAGGGTGAGAACTCGACAGATGTACTTATGGTGAGAACTCGACAGATGTACTTAGGGTAAGAACTCGACAGATGTACTTAGGGTGAGAACTTGACAGATGTACTTAGGGTAAGAACTCGACAGATGTACTTAGGATGAGAACTCGACAGATGTACTTAGTCTCACGATGTTCTCAATGATAACCGAGTGAGATGGTCGTGTCTAGGTTACAATGCTCCTTATATGTCACTACGGAGTGTACGTTGAGCTAGCCACCTGTCTCACAATATAACTCACCCCCACAGTACACATCCGCCACTCAGTGAACAAGATTGAGTTGGCGCACATAATCTTTTTATTCAGAAGAAACACGGACACATGTAACATATTTCCATATCCAGAAAACAATATAATCCACCGAATATATATATCCTCCTCACAACTTAATACGCACACATCACTGCCTTCTCAATGCCTCCTTAATCTCAAATCCACAAGACAGTTATCCAGCTACTATCCACGGCTGGACCTCACACAATACGACCCACACACTGGGTCTAAGCCTCCACTAACTATCCAACCCACTCTGGGGTTTAGGCCTACTTTCAGAAAACTAGGAGAACAACACAGGACGGAGATCTCTATCTAACTCTGCTCCTCTCCTTAGACTCCCGACCAGCTCGGAGTCAAAACATCAACTCTCCTTCAAGTCTCCTGACTTCACACAAAACTAAACTGTCTCTCACCCATCCCCCTGGGGGGGGGGGGGGGGGGGGTCTGCACTCACCCTCACCATTATTTTTCACGGCTGGTTGTTTTTCTCGTAGTCTCGCTACAAAGGTCACTCACCTCAATGTCAATGACCCAGGCATATGTCACTTAGGATGAGAACTCTACAGATAAACTTAGGGTGAGAACTCGACAGATGTACTTAGGGTGAGAACTCGACGGAAGACTTCCGGTCCCCAACATGGAAGATAGGCGCTTGAGCTGTTACCGTCTCTGGAGTATTTATGCTTGTGGCTACGTTTTGCTTATGCATTTTCCTCATGTGATTTATTTTTATTTTTATTTTTATTTTATTTTATTTATATATTGTTTTCTTTCTTAGTTTGTTTTAGGTTTTGTCTATTTATTTATTTTTAAATTTACTTTGGTCGAGCTTCGTAGTCTTTTTTAATGTGTTCTTTTCGTACTTAAGTTAATCTTCTGTGGTTTGCTTTAAATTGAATTTTATTGTTTTAATTTCCTTTAACTTAATTTTTCTTTTCTTTTATTTAAAATTTAAAAAAAAAAACTTCCTTCGAGCTTCGTCGTTATCATCAAGTGCCCTGCCAGCTGGCGTAGGCGTTCTTGTCTCTCCGCAGATTTCGGTCTTTGGTATTCTGGATCAACTCTGTTGATGATATTCCTCCATGCCACTGTCTCCATCCACCCAGCATCATTTCAGACTGTGGCATGGGAGCATATCATCAGCAGAGTTGGTGCGAGCTTCGTGGTAATTTTTTTAATGTTTTCTTTTCGTATTTAAAGATAAGAGAGCTTGGTGTGAGTAAGTTGTGGGCCAAGGACGGGATTGAGAGCAGAAGAAGATGATGGCCCATGCAACATGTGGGTACCTTGCGGGTAGAATCCGTCTCCGAGAGGCTCTACTGTCGTTTCCACAATTTGGTCTCAATCCATTGGAGATATGGATGCTGTACTTTCCAGCTAAACCTTTTAACTGCTTCTTCAATAGACCAGTAGTGTTGATACTACATCGTGTGTTGTAGTTTTCATGACAAGATATGTGTCCAGGTGTTATGGCAGTCCCGAACGTGCATTGACCGTTAAACCTCCACCTGTTTACAGACATGAATACATTCGTTACAAGCATCTATGTGAAATATCCACCTGCTTAAAGACATGATTACATCCGTTACAAGCATCTATGTGAAATATCCACCTGCTTAAAGACATGATTACATCCCTTACAAGCATCTATGTGAAATATCCTCAGTTTCAAGATGGCGACGGACGGTCGTGTTGTTTTGTGTTCGTTAACTTTTTCGCGTAAGGGATGGATTTATTCATTTCTTGCGTGTAATTGGTGTGCCAGGATGTAAAACCAGGAGTTTCTACTCAAGATCTGCGCGGGTGCTACGGAGTTCGTGCATCGAGCGAAGCCATCCTTGAGTGAATTTTCAGCAGCGTGTGTGGTTCTCAATCAAAAGTCTGTGTTTACGTTTTTTCAACATGGCGGAACAACGTGTGTTTTCCGAACGATCAGCAGTCAACATACCGAAGCGGCGTGGTAGCCGCGCAGGGAAAAAGAAGCCAGGTAAGCGCGGTGGCTTGAGACGTTTTAGACTCAAGTGTCACCGTCTAGGACTCAGGAACATCCGTATTCTATATTGGAACTGTGCCAGTGTAAAACAACGGGGCTCTATTTTAGAAACCCTAGTTTACAGGAACGACATTGTAGCACTCCAGGAGACGAGACTGGGCGATCAGCTACTCCGAATTGCCGGCTTCAAATGTTTCTATAACAGACGACATCTGGGAACGGCGATTCTCGTTCGCGACAGCATGGTGGCGTCAGAGCTAGACATGTCCAGTTGGAACAGTGACGATATACAAATACAGGCGTTGAGAGTTCATTCCAGTATACCATTCGTGTTGGTTAATGTTTATGCCCGCAATGCGAGTGTGGACGCCCAGAAGTGGCAGTGCTTAAGTGGCATATTAGGCCACGAGAGAAATGTTATTTTCTGTGGTGACTTCAACGCTAAAGGCAGATCATGGGGAAACACTTCCTCCAATACACAAGGGGAGGAGCTCGAGACTGCACTGGAAACCATCGACCTGGTTTGTATCAACAGTGGCTGTGTCACCAGGACAGCAAGCCGTCCAGGCGATGAGGACAGTGCTATTGATCTGGCGCTAGTTTCACCTTCACTCACTACAGTGTGTAGATGGGGTGTCCTAGGACACCATGGCAGCGACCACCACCCATGCAGCATATTGGTGGAGAAAGGCAGAACCAGGCAGCACAAGCTAAAGGTAAAGACGTTCCAGTATGACAGTACAGGGCAAGATGTGGTGAGTAAAATAAGACGTGACAAGCGCAGAACGTTTCAGGGCAGGAAGAAAGGAAAAAAAGCTGGGAGCAGCCACCGTGGTGGAGTTTCGAGGTGGAGAAGGCTTGGGTGGATAAGCGTAGTGCTGTAAGGAGATGGCAAAATGCCAAGAAGAACAGAGCTGGTCATCCTAGTCCCTGCTTGCACTTAGAAAGAGAGATGCACACAAAAGTAAGCTATTTCAAAAAACTGGTCACGGTGGTTAAAAGCGAAAAATGGGCAGAGGTGTGTCAAAGAGTAAGCACAGACAAGTCACTGAAATTGTTCTGGCGACTACATAAAAGCATGAGTGGTGTAGTCAAGAATAAGAGCATTTCTGACTTCCAAGGTGCTGACCTCATCTGGCAGAGGACTGACGAGGACAAGGGCAAAGCCCTCTTTGAACGCTACCTTGAGCAGAGCAACCAGACAGACATGGGAGGCCGGAATCTGGCCAAGGAGGTCACCTCAGACAGATGCAAGGCCCAGAACACTTCGGATGAAGACACAGTGACAGTGAAAGAAATCAAGGCTGTGCTTCGACGATCAAAAAACAGTGCTCCAGGTCCTGATGGCATAAGATACGACGACATAAATAGGTGCACCGACAATGAGCTAGAGAAACTAGCAGACATGTACAACAACAGTATAGGGAGTGCTAGCATCAAGGAGGAATGGTTACACAGCTATCTGATTCCCTTGCCGAAGCCTGACAAAGACCACAAGAAAATTCAGGGATATCGAATTATAACCATGCAGAATACAATAGGCAAGCTGCTGGAGAAGGTAATTGCCAGGAAAATATCAAGCCAACTAGAGAGGCAAGGTGTTTTCCCACCTACCCTGGGTGGGTACCGTCCAAAAAGAGAAACCTGGACCAATGCAGCAGTCTTTGCCCACGATGTCTATGAAGGTTTCCACTCAGGCACTGAAACCGTTGCTGCAGCGATTGATCTTGAGGACGCATACAACAGAGTACCACTGGATTTTTTAATGTTTCAGCTTCTTGAACTAAACGTAAGTCCATTCCTCCTTAGTTGGATCGCTGCAGCTCTCTTCCAACGGAAAGTAGTTTTTAGATGTGGCAGTTGGACTTCGGAACCAACAACAATATATCCTGGCCTACCACAGGGATCACCATTATCTCCGGTACTGTTCAACGCCTACACAGTGAGAATCACCAGTGAGCAGATCACTGGACCTGGCAGGACATTGTCATATGCCGATGATGTTTTAGTGTATCGTCAGGGTAAGGATAGAGAGGAGGTTGCTGTGGAACTACAAACCGAACTCAATCGCATAAGTACTTGGTGTGATGAAGCTGGGGCAATGGTCAACCCAACAAAGGCAACAGTGACTTGGTTCTCGTTGAATAATCATATTGTCAACAATCCAACACCAACTGTAATGCTGTGTTCAGAGACGGTGGAAAGAACGCAGGCAATGAATTACCTGGGGATACGGTTTGATCGAAGCCTTGCTTATAATGTGCACATAGACCAGGTGATAACAAAGGCCAAGCGGGGTTTGGCAGCGATGCGGGTGATGGCGGCAGCAAACTGTGAGCAGCGCCATCTATGTCTTCTGTACGAGGGGCTGGTCATGTCTGTTTTGGAGTATGCAATGGCAATCCTGACTCTCAGCCATAAGCAGATAGAAAGGATGGAAAGGATACAGAATGAAGCTATGCGCATTATTCTTGGATGTACAAGAGATACAGCATGCAGGGCGATGCGCTACCTTCTTGATTTTCCAACCATTGAAGAGAGAATGCAAGTTTGCAGGGCACGCTGCCTACCTCAGAATTAACGCAAACACACAGCATCCACTGCATAGTGAAATTAGGAAGGTGAAGGGCAGCAGGTTAAAAAGAGGACGGTCGTGGATGGGTCAAGCCGAGGACATTCTTCAACAGGTGTGTTCACTTGAGGACTTAGAACCTGGCGAGGAGTGGGTGCAAGTGCCAACAGACTTCTGCACATCCTTTTCAGTTTGCATCCAACTAGATAGAAAATGCAGACAAGAAAATCCGGCTGCTGTTGAGGCTGAAGTACAAGCGTTGATTTTCGAGAATTCGCTAGACAGTGACGCGGTCATCTACACAGATGGGTCGGTCGTCCGACATGTGAGAAGCTCATGGGCCTTTACAGCTCGGGCCGGAGGGAGAATTGTGAAGGAGGACTCTGGTGCTTTCACTGAAACCACAAGTAGCCTGACCATGGAAGTCATGGCAGTAAGTAAAGCAATAACTTGGCTCGAGACACAGACATTCACTAGGGCTTGTTTCCTTAGCGACTCAATGAACATGATCAAGAGGATAGAGGAGGGGTCGATCCGAAGAGAATGGTTGCTGCCTCTGAAGCGGTCTCGGCTGGCAAAGATTAGTTTCATCTTCGTGCCAGGGCATGCGGGAGTACAAGGAAATGAGCGGGCTGACAAGCTCGCAGGTGAGGCTACTGTTGAGGGCGGACGCGCCATGGACCAGGCTGACATTCTGAATGCTCTACGAGAAGTGAGACTTTTGCAAGAACCAAGTGATGACTGTGAATCTACAACAATGGTCAGACTGCGAGAGCAGCAAATTAAAAGAGGGGTGGCCAAACAAGAACACTTCGCAGGAAGCCAAAGAAGATTGATAAACCAACACAGAACTGGCGTCGTTAGCCGCTACACGCTGCGGGATTTGCTGAGGAGGGGATCCGAGCACTTATGGACTGAATGGTCCGATGTGCAACGAGGATGATCTGTCGACTAACTAACTAACTAACTAATGTGAAATATCCACCTGCTTAAAGACATGATTACATCCGTTACAAGCATCTATGTGAAATATCCACCTGCTTAAAGACATGATTACATCCGTTACAAGCATCTATGTGAAATATCCACCTGCTTAAAGACATGATTACATCCGTTACAAGCATCTATGTGAAATATCCACCTGCTTAAAGACATGATTACATCCGTTACAAGCATCTATGTGAAATATCCACCTGCTTAAAGACATGATTACATCCGTTACAAGCATCTATGTGAAATATCCACCTGCTTAAAGATATGATTACATCCGTTACAAGTATCTATGTGAAATATCCACCCGCTTAAAGACATGATTACATCCGTTACAAGCATCTATGTGAAATATCCACCTGCTTAAAGACATGATTACATCCGTTACAAGCATCTATGTGAAATATCCACCTGCTTAAAGACATGATTACATCCGTTACAAGCATCTATGTGAAATATCCACCTGCTTAAAGACATGATTACATCCGTTACAAGCATCTATGTGAAATATCCACCTGCTTAAAGACATGATTACATCCGTTACAAGCATCTATCATTAAACACACACCTTCTTAAAGACATGAATACATCCGTTACAATAAATGAATACTACTTAAGATGAAACAATTAACACACATAGTTACAGGTATTGTTCGAATGTGCAACAACTGTTATCCCCGCGGGAATTTCAAATTTACAACGACTTCTTTTTGTTTTCACAAAACCAACTGGAACCGACTGATTGCTAAAGCCTCACTATATTTGAGCAATTGTTTGTTGTTCGTCAAATACAGCACGCGAAACAATTTTCCTTTGTTCACGCTATGTATTATAATGAATGGATGTCCTCTTAGCAGAGAGTGTAAATTGAAGTATTTGGGTATCACCTCTGACAGGTGCATGTCTTTCAAGGATTATGTGGAGGCTTTGGTGGTGAAGGCTGGTAAGAGACTTAATGCACTGAGGGCGATGGCAGCAACTGGAGTAGAGCAGAGGATGCTTTACAGGTTCTTTCAGCAGTTAATAATTTCTGTTACTGAGTGTGGTTTGGAGCTGCTGACAGTGTCAAAGAGCCAGCTTGAAAATTTGGAGTGATTAAAGAATGCGGCCATGCGGGTGCACAAAGGTCAACCAATTGTATGCATGAAGCATATTCTGGCGCTACCAACAATAGCGGATATGCATAGGGTACTTCAAGCCAAACTGTACCTGAGAGTTGCTGCGGATAGGGATCACCCCCCCCCCCCCCCCACCCCTGCATGAAGCCATGAATATGGTCAAGGGTTATAGACTAAGACGAGGGAGGTTTTGGATGGAGCAGGTAAAAGTACGTCAGATGTGTGGTCTAGAGATCGTCAATCTTGAAACAGAGTGCGTTGAAGTACCGGAAGACATGACGGACTGGCACAATGTAATAATAACACTGGGTCGTGAGTGCACAGAATGGCCAGCAGACTGCACAGAGTTTGAGGTGCAAAAATTGATCCAGAGTAACACACATCAAGGTGACATAGTGATCTGTACTGTCAAAAACTGTCATTTACTGCCAATATAGTAACTTGTGGTGTATGGCAGGGGGGTCTTGAGCCTGAACCGTAAAGCCGCCTGGCTAGTGCGGTCGCCGCGAACTGTGCAGGTTAGAGTTTCTTTTTGCCCCCGACAGAAAAGAAAACCCTCCAAACCTTACCAAGTATTCGAACCCAGATCTCCCGAAAGAGAATCCGGCATTCTAGCCACTCGGCCAACCGCTCCAGTGATCTATACTGATGGGTCAATAGTGAGAAACAGACTGAGTGGTCGGGGTTTCATTGCGAAGGCTAATGGACAATTCTTTAAAAAAAAACGAGTGTCTGGCGCATGAGATTCAGACCTCCAGTATGAGAATGGAAGTGGAAGCAGTCACAGCAGCATTCCGTTGGTTAGAGGAGTCCACTACAACACACATTGTATTGGTTCTTGTATTAAGGCGATCTTGAAATAATCTTAATTCATCCCCTGGAAACCCAAAATCCCCCACCAGTTGAGAACCACTGTTAAAGAGATAGTTATGAGTTTCCAATTCCTCTTTAGAGTGTCATCGGAGCAAATGTTTCTGACTCGATTAAGCAGGGTCTTGACCAAGCCATGCTTATATTGGATATTTCAAACGCTATTGAATTTTATGTATCGACCCGTTCATGCGTCTTTTTGATAAACTGCTTTTTGGATGGTACCAGCATCTCGACGTCGGATTAGGATGTCCGGGAATAATAAGGTGTCATTGTGTTCGTGGTCAATAGACAAAGAGATGTTCTCGTGGACTTGGTTCATAGTGGAGTGGAACGATTCAGCTTGTTCTCTGGTCTCTGTGTGTATAATATTATCATCATCAAGTGCAATGCCGGCTGGCGTAGGCTTTCATGTCTTTTCACAGATCTCAGTCTTTTGAGTTCTGGATCAACTCTGCTGATGATAATCCTCCAAGCCACAATCTCAGTCCATCGAGCATTATTACTCTTGGTCTGCCTCTGCCTCTCTTACCTATGATCGTTCCAGTTGTCACGGTTGTCTTCAATGTCTATCTTCTCATCACATGACCAAAGAAAACTATTTGTGTCATCCTTATTGTTGAATATAATGTTCTAGTTTTCATTAGTCTCTTTCGGCCGGTCGTTGTTAGTTACTCTGGCAGGTCAAGGAATTGCAGCATTCGTCTCAGGAACCACATCTCTATTGCTTCCAGAATGTGCTATACATAATGTGATTATATGTCGTAATTGTTTCAACTTAAGTATCAGTTGAGTATTCACTTCAGATGATATATAACTCTGTGGTTTTTGTTGTGTTATTATTCCTCCAAGATTATTTTCTGACCGCAACGTCTATCCTATCGCTTGGTTTGTGCTTATGTTCCTGTAAAAGAGAACCTTTCGCCTGTCCGTTTACGGTGGTTGATTTACAAGAGGTTCGAAAGCAATTGAAGTCACTGCAATATGTCACTTGGTAAATGTTATTGGAAGTCTTTATTCTGTCAGCAAGATTGCGTCTAACCCTTTCATTTATGCCTTGCTTTGTCGAGATACTGACAAGCAACAATCAAATGCTATTGATGATGTTAGTTAGTCGCGGTTCCAAGTTTACGGCAAATGGTCACCCCATTATACTTCATTCACTGTGCCAGTGAATATCACGCAAAATAATCTCATTTCCCCTTGTGAAAAGTGGAACAGACAGGAGTCTCGACAAATCAACAACCCTCACAGGTATACAATGCATAATACTGCTGCCAGAATGCCAACACAAAAGTCCGTCACGAAAATGTACAGTATATCGTCGATGGAAGCGGAGGTCACTAATAAACAGTCAAGGACCCACGGTAATGGATAGCCAGTATTAGACATGAGACAGGTTAGTTGCAGGATGGCAGGGCAGGTAGCCTGGTGTCCTTCACAGAGGTCATGGTTATTAACATAGAGTGCGGGGAAACATGTACTCGGGTTAGATCCGTATCCATCTGACCACACCAAACGCCACGCATCTCACAGGCTGTAAGAAGCCGTGAACTGGCGGAACATACCTATTTTCAGACAGACGGGTTTATGACTGCGAGACGGATGGACATAGGGCTGTGGCTGTGATTCTTGAGTGTTTTGTTCTGATAGTAGGATCGACTGTGTGACAGAGTTTGTGGAGTTAACTATGGACGAGTGGGGAAGCGTGTAATGAGAGACAGCGTGAGCTTTTAATATACTATGTATGATTGTACTGTTATTACGATGTTTGTCGTGAGTGTTGCGTGTTGCTGAAAGCGCAACAAGTGCGAGACTGAGCACGTAGATATTATTATTGAATAAACTGTTATACAATTGCAACGGCTGAGCGTGCGAGTGCTATTTTGTATGCATGCAATTGTTTCACCTCTGTCCTGAAATTCGAGTCAGAGTTATCAGTATGTAAGTCTATGACAAAAACCAGCAGTCATACATTACTGCATAAGACATCCCAATTAGTTCAGCGATCGGTTGGTCGCCATTTTTCTGAGCACGGAGTTCACGCTACAAACAACTTAGGATGTATTAACCTCGACATTGTATTAACCTCTTAGATATTATTTCAGTGTATAAGAAGGTCCGCTGGGTTTAATGCGCTTGCACTTAAACTTCCAGTGCGCTGACGGTGGAGTTATGAGTTCATCCCTTACACTGGTCAAGTGGAGTCCAACTTTAAATTCTCGTTCAGAAAGCAATGGCAAACAACTAAAGGTAAAATTGCCCAGTAAATCAAACTCGGCCTGGAGTTGAACCTAGCATCCTGCAAAGAACATGCAACATTTTTTTTATCCGAAGATAGCTCACGAAGACAACCGCGAAAACCAGAAAGATTAAGTGCTTTAGATATGGCAGGGCAAACAGACAAGATGGGTGGATTTGTGGAATACCATGTAATCAGATCAGCTGTTAAGAATATGATCATTCGTTGTGGTAAAGGTAGATTAAGAAGACTTTGCCCCGCACGGCACACGGAATGACATCCCTCTTTTTCTTTAGCTCTTTCTCGAAAGTCCATTTCAGATTGAGATTTAAATGAAATCATCTTCATGGATGGCTCTGTGCAAGAGATTAGAGACGTGCCTGCTTCGTATCGAATTCACAGAAGTGCAGGAGAGCCTGGCATATGAGACTTCGACATCTAATATGAGAATGGAGGTGGAGACAGTCACAGCTGTGGTCCACTTGCTGGAAGACATGCAGTGCGCACATAAATGTAGTGGACTCACAAAGCTGACAGGCATGCTTCGTGCAGAGTGACGTACTTCAATACCAGAATCAAAGTTAGCGAGCGTTTGTTGGATCGTTTCACCGGGACATACGTGTGTGGGCGGGAACGACCACGCAAACAGATTGGTTGAGTCTGATCAGCAGGGTGGGTATTGGTGCACGACAAGGCAGCTCGGGAACGACCACGCAAACAGATTGGTTGAGTCTGATCAGCAGGGTGGGTATTGGTGCACGACAAGGCAGACGTGGTATGGACATCTTGGGATCGTGTGTGTGTTTTTTTTTTAAATGGAAGAACAGATAAATCATCATAGCCTAGCCTAAACTCAATACTCCGAGGAAAGGCCAGATGGGCGCATAATCAGACTTGCAGCTGTTAGCAATTAGTATTGGGAATCTTTGCTGGCTCTTGACGATGAGGGCGGGGCACGAATGGGAATATTGCGAGTGCTGTGATGTCGGATCTTGACTTAACTCAACACATTCAGATACAAACTTCAATGTTAGTCTTAGGGGAATATTATATCTCTGTTCACTTTTTCACGGCCCACATAAACTGAAGCCATATTGGGATCACAAATGTGTGTACAGTACCTCATTCTTCAGGATAAGAAATACAAACTTTACTGTTAGTCTTAGGGGATATTATATCTATGTTCAATTTTTCACGGCCCACATAAACTGAAGCCATATTGGGATCACACATGTGATCACATGTGATCCACACATACCTCATTCTTCAGGATAAGAAACATTTTAATTTCTGACTGAAGAATTTTAGGGTGGGCTAAATATAATACATACCTCGATACATCTGCACCCGTATATGTTCCAAAGCCGTGTCTAAACTACCAGTCATTTGTTTAATTACATCTTATGGTTTGCAATTATTGTTTCAACATTGCAATATTTTCTGGCACGTTAGCGGAACGGTTTGAAAGTTGCACTCATAATGGCATGAGCGCAATCCGACAAGGATCCCACAACTGGGCTCGCCGCTCGCTACGGAAGTTGGAAGTTGGATGAAGTTGTATGACGTTGGATACAGTTGATGAAGCTGGATGAAGACTGACTTGCGCGATGAATTGAATTAAAGAGAGGAAGAGATGCGCAATTCGTCGAACACACTCTCTCGCCTGATTCCATCTGAAACCAGTGGAAAGACAAGTAAAGACAGCTTGCGACGAAAACAGATGCAGTGGATGACTAGGTTGATCTACGTGCCTTGCCGTGCTCATTACGTTCCAAAACGCTTTGCAGGTAAACGCCGTCCTGCCTGTTGAATTATCAATTATGTCTTCCGCACAGTCGGCCGAATCATGTCTTCAAATGCATACCCTTTTTCACCGATTGGTTTGGCGCAGAATTGTTTTCTCCCGCCTGGTTGTGCCGGCCTGCAATATGAAATACGAAAGGGAAAGGGGGGGGGGGACTGCTGTCGCATGCTGTGGTATATTAGAACGTCCTTACCTTTTCCTAGCATTGACTCCCTTAAAACTAAACAATCCCTAACCATTACTGTTTAAGTATCTTGCTTAGTGCAGGATTAGAAAATAAAACAGCGATAGACTGACCGTGGCAGCTTAATTTATTTGGCTTTAATTTTGTTCACGCACCTGGTCAAGACCGGCTAGTTTTTAAAACACAGGCTGAGTGTAGCCATTTTTGGTCCGTGCCACACAAAGAGCAGACATGTAAAAGTTTCCCCGTAAGGGGAAAAGGCAATTTTGCCTTAAAACCATCATTCTCTGAAGCTATTGGTATGTTATATCTACATTATTAAGATGTATTTATGTATTACATAGACCAGTATGTTTAATTAAGAATAGTTAGAATAATAAGTCAACAATTCTCTTAAACCAGGCTGGATGATGTTTACCAATGAAGCACATGTGGGTGCCACGCTGTAATTTTTCCTATGTTTTACAATTTCAAATCCCTATGTTAAAATCTTTTCTAGGCATTATGAACTTATATCTAACTAATAGTGCTTATCTATAAAGATTATGTGTACTGTAGAGTATCAACTCGCATGTCAGGAACACATTCAGAGAACTCATTTCTATCAATTTCATATTCCTATGAATAATAACTTCTACGCATGGTGAACTATATCTCACTATCTATGCTTAGAAATCTGCAAATAACCTATGTACTGTAGAGATGAACTCTAAAGAACATTTTCAAAGAAACAATTTCTCAATGTGGGACTCTTGATTATATACTTCATAGTAGAGAACTGGTGTCTGCCACTTTCAAATATCCTATGTAGTGTAAATTCACTGTTAAGGATATCTCTGAACTTGTATTATCCATGCGGGGACATACAAATGATTACGCATATTCCAGACTCTTAGTCAGGGAATAAAATGCTTTGCCACATCATAATCTGTAACTTGGAACTATAGTGCTAAATTTTAGTGCAATCCTTTTGTTAACAGATTAATAACCACTCCATAGGAGTGAGGGACATATAATCATTTCATAAAATAGTGCTAGGGAATTGCCGTGTTTGAGAATATAAATTCTAGAACAAAGAAAGTAAACGCTTGATAGACATGAATGTTCGGATAGGATGTACCTTCAATCCCCATCGCCTCACTGTAGTAGGAACAGAAGCGTAGATTGATGTGAATAAATTGCTTGCAATATACAGAATACTGGACCATGCGGCATAAGTTATTCTAATAAATACACTCCGAATAATAGCAGTCATTGGCAAAATATATCACAGCGGCTACTATCCTCATGTGCTGTACGCAGTGGGGAAAAACAATGTATGTTTTAGTTTATGGATTAACCCCTGAAGAAAATTCAAAACCATTGGCTCTGGCATTACATTTAATGATTAATATTATTATGTATGATTATCATGTACTTAATATCAGAGAAATGTATGTTTGTTTTCTCTGTTATGAGAACTTTTCTATGTCCTGATTGTTACTTTTACTGGGAAATACACATTGTAATGTGACTCCTGTGGAAACATGAGATGATGTAGGAAATATGTGTATGTCAGTACTTAAGAAGCCAATGTTGAATAGCCTTGGCCTAATGATGATTATAGTGCCGAAAGGAAGACGCGGCATTAGAAACCACAGAGATCCTGTATAGGCTATTCTCTTCAAGTAATGAGAGATACAATATCAACATGTTGCATGGACAGAATGACTTCACTCATCTAATAGTCCCAGTAACAACAGAACATAATATAAAGTGAGAAAATACCTTACTCACTATTAAGAGTCACAATGGCTCTACACCAGCAACGAGGGACAGTGGAACGTGGACACCCACTCTTTTCCCATTTTCGTCCTGTTGGTTGTATTTTTGTTTGTAATTGTGTTGTAAACCTTTTACCATAACACAGTAGGTTAATGCTCGTGTTGTATTCTTGTCATCCCTTTTCTATAGAAGAGAAGCAAGTGGTGGTAGAATTTGGTGGGACTCTATCACTAAAACTGGATCCTGGGTCAACAGCCAGAAAGTGAATGTCCTAACCATTGTCTGGATCTAGCAATACCTCAATGTTTACTGCTGCGCTCAATAGCTCCATAGCGAGCAACAGAAAATTTGAAGACAACTGACTGGGTGAGTGATTAAGTCCTATTTTAGTAGGAATATCCAGGATGGACTTCAAGATCTAATAATCTACAAAGATGAAGATCAACAGAGTACTGACAACAGTGTATCGTCTGCTTTACTTCTGAGAAGTACCACCTATGGCCTCATCATTCAACCAAATCAGTGAAACTATGGGACAATCCTACTACAATTTACTAAAACTAACAACAGTGAGTAACCTTCAACTGTTGGTTGGATTACCAAGTTAATATCCAACAATGGATAAGTCTTCGAAAGAACGTCTCACAGCTGCAACAGTCAAACATAAAACTTCAGCTACCCAACACCAAGTTCTAGCTATGAACACCAACTCGAACAAATGGTGAGAAGACACTGAACCAATACAACCAAGGTACCAACTGAAAACCATAACTACACCAGATTACCTCAGGGATCCAAAACCTGAACCCTATCAGATAAAAGACCATATGAAAGCAACTAAATGCCTCTACATCAGCAACAAGAGGAATCATCTAATTGTTTGCAAACCTGTTACTGTGCTGGATTTATTCATCTGCTGGATATATGTAGGTATAGATCAATTGTGGCCCTAGTCACAGATACTACCATGAGATGCCTCTCAGTCAATTAAAGTTCTACACTGGACTAGATAACAACGACTAATTCTTTGCCGGTCCAATGTCAGCCTAAATGCCATGGGTTATAGACTCGCGACTAGGTGGGTGAAACCTCTGTGTAAGCCAATTTGGTAGTCGGATATTATAAGCCGAGAAGCTGAATGGACGTCAACTTTTCATCAGACCTGATGATAAAGGGAATTACCTTCTGCAAAGCTAAAGTGGAAATCCTGAAGTATGACCAACCTGAGGCACCAAATTTCACAAAAAGGGCACCGAGCCTAAGGCAACAGAATATTCGTGATTCTAGCCCCAACGGAGGGGATATATGGTGTGTGATTTTTCAATTCCTGGATTATGGATTATAAAATAGTCACCAGCCAATTACCAGTGGATAAATATTAGGAACATAACTGAGTGCATTAATTCGGTACCCAGATAATGGGAAAAGAATCTAATCTACAGCAAATATGAACCCTTAACCGCACACCAGGAGATAAATAACTCTATTAATTAGTTTAATTAGTAGTACAAAATGCTGTTTATATGTTGGTTTTTTCTGAAGGTAACATGGTCAGTAGTTTTTTTTTCCAATGGTATATATGTATAGTATTTTGACACCAACTCATTATTTTTAAAAATGAGAAAATTGTAAAAGGTGTCAGAAACAAATGTTTATATGTTGGGTTCTATATACTTAGATATTTATTTGCCTTAATTATGAGGGTAAATGAAAGTAGACCCAATATGTGGTTGTTGTGTTGTTTGTAATAACATTGTTGCTTTCTTGGGCAAAAATGGTGTAAATGTAGTGAGATAATGCAAATCATTCCCATGCCTGTCTGAAAATGCATAGTGTTCATTACACATATATATGTAACTGCAGATTTTGATTTAATACTTGAACTGTTTGTCCAGAATTGTTGTGTACATCAAGTAAATGTGGTGTTCAACAGTGGTTGTTTATATGTTGTGAGCAATCAATATCCTTCTAGCACTATAGTAAATTTAAAGGGGTATGAAGTGGGAAGGGAAACCTACACACAGATGCCATTGTTTCAAGGATTGAATTCTTTTCTCCTGGGGTTTGTGGTAAATATCCCTGATCACCCTGCATTCTAACAAGTGACCAGAGAATCAATAAACCCCCTAGACTTTTAACATAATATTCTCATAAAATAAAATTCCACATCCCACACATGCTGACAGCTACTAGGAGTCAAGCTACTGGCTTGAGATGGATGTCAGGCTTGGACCAGTGGGGAATGCGCCCTGAAATGGGCATGACAGCCATCCTTACCAAGGGTACTGTCAATGCCTATCTTTCCAGAACCCGCCCCTCCCCTTCCCTCGTCGTTACGGAAAAGACTGTCATTTTACTGTCATTTACTGCCAATATAGTACCTTGCGGTGTATGGCAGAGGGGTCTTTGAGTCTGAGGAATTAAGGCCGCCTGGATAGTGTAGTCGCTGCGAACTGTGCAGGTTCTTTTTACCCCTGACAGAAACACAAAAATCCCATAGCTTACCGAAGGATCGAACCTGGGTCTCCCGAAGGAGAGTCCGGCGTTCTAGCCACTCGGCCAGCCGCTCCTCTACAGAAAAGACAAACTGGTTAAATCCCTCCGTCCAATCAGGGTTACGAAACGCAATGATCCTAAGACATGACGAGCGCACATCAGGTTACTGCTTCGAGATTATCCTTTTTTCTTCTTGTTCTTGTTCTTGTTCTTGTTCTTGTTCTTGTTTTTGTTGTTGTTCTTCTTCTTCTTCTTCTTCTTCTTCTTTTACTTTTTATTCTACTTCCTCTTTCACTTCATTTTCTTCTTTTACTTCTACTTCTTCGCCTCCCTCTCCTCCTCCCATCTTTCTTCTTCTTCTTCTTCTTCTTCTTTTATATATTCTTCTTATACTTCTTCTTCTTCTTCTTCTTCTTCTTCTTCTTCTTCTTCTGCTTCTTCTTCTTCTTCTTCTTCTTCTTCTCCAAGAAGGTGAAAGAGGACGGAGGAACCGCGTAGTAAGGAAACTAATAAAGAGAAGAATCATTAACGAGGTAAATAAAGCAGCTCACATACTCGTAGGTTAAGTTTAAGGCAGGATTTGTTTCAGCGATCACTGTCAAATTGATGCAACTTCCTTTTAAAATCCTCTGCAGTGTGGGAGGCTGGCTCAGTATACGTATTGACTCTAGAAAGTGAAAGAATATGTTCATCTCATTGCATGAAGAAAACCTCAAATAACTTTCCCCTGTAAAATAAGGCTAGTTATTAAGCCCCTTTCAGCCTTTTCTTAGCAACATAAATTCTTACCATGTTCATTGGCATCTTGCCGTCTTGACAGCATCTTGTAAAATAAGGTTATACCTAACCATAGTATAACAGCTGGGCTGAAATTAGAGACCATGTTTTGCCCATGCAGCTTGAACCCTCTCTCGGCCTGCCTAGTTTACTCCAGAGGAAAGGTGTCACTAATAAATCTGGATCAAAAGCTGCAGAAGCTGCCAGATCAGCAAAGCAATACTATAACTTTCCGCCCGTCGGTGTTTTCATCATAGACCAGTTTCCTACCAAGGCTTAAGGACTGGTCTTCCCTGCCACGATATTTAGCCCTTATGTTGCATTTCCTCGCACTAGGGTAACCCTCCGAGTTTTGAATGAGGCTAACATATTTTATTGTTGGCGCTCGCCTGCTTTTAACTCGAGCGTAGACCATACACACTATTGTTATTAGTGCTAGACACGTGTGGATTTTCGCGTGTGGATTAGCTTTCCCTATTAACAGTGTCCCTCGCCATCAGGCGAACACACTCCGGCTTCAGAGGTATTCGCAACTTACGTCCCCAAGTCAAGGACGAGAGGTCAACATTTTAGCCCAACTGTCCGGTATACGGGTTGAACCCTTATCTCGGAATCAGCTCACCGTTCTTACGCGTTCTTATTAATTCGGGCATGCTGATATATGGCTATAATATTAAGACAACTTATTACGAAGAGCAAAAGGAGACACTCATCATTATTGGGCCATATGAGAATACAAACACTGAAAAATGTTATGACAACTGGACAGATCTTATGAAAAGAGAGACGAAGGAACACAGCGATAGAAGGAGTTTGACAGTCTTTTCTATCAGGAAGGAAATTTTTTAGCGCACGAACTGATTAATGCTGTTGCAGTTCGCAAGATATAGAAAAGCATGATCGCCTACACTAATCGACACGGAAGATGCTGTTAATTCCACCACAATCACCATCTCTCGGAGAAGAAATTATTGCAAGAAATGTGTGATGTTTCATGTATCGATATTCTCATGGACTCTACTATTCCCTCCGTCCATCGTTTACGTGGTCGACCTCTTCCTCCGCTTCCATTTGGTTTGTACATCATGGCTTGTTATGGTACACTGTTAGTTGGTAGCTTACTTGCATGGCCAATCCAGTTTACTTGCGGCCTTCTAATAAAATCTAGCACTGCTATAACCCCCACTTTAGTCCTGATTTCTTCACTTCTGACCTCTCTTCTTGAAACATTGAGTATTCTTCTCAGGAATCTCATTTCCGTTGTTGTGATTTTTCTTTTCTCTTTTTCTGTCATTGTCCAGGTTTGGCATTGGTAGCATAGAGTTGGTAGGAAGATTGTGCTGTAAAGTGCTTTCTTAGTAGTTATTGACACATGCTTATTCTTCAATATTGGTGCCATTTGTCCTTATTGCATCTATTTTCGTTCTCGTCTTCTGATTTGCCATGTGACCGATATTATACATCCTAGGTACTTGAATCTCTTTGCTTGTTTCAGGGGATGTTCATTTAGGTGAATTGTTGTTGTTGTTTTTTCCTTCTTTATTTATAGTCATTACCTCTGGTTTACCTGTGCTTATTTTCATGTTATGTTTCCTATTCATTTCGTTTAGACTATTCACGTGGTCTTGTAATTCATCTTCTGATTTTGCTATTTATGCTTGGTCATCCGCAAACAGGAGGTCTCGAATGGTATAATTTGCAGATTGATTTTCTTCTGTGTTCTCATCATGCGGTATTCTTGCTGTCTCTGTTTGGCTGGTTTCTTTACATATGTTATCTATATAGGTTATGAATAAGAGAGGGGACAGGACACAACCTTGTCGTACTCCGAATCTTATGGTGAAGGGTTCTGAGTGTCCTCCAGTTGCTCTCACTATGCATTCACTGTTGTTGTATAAGCTTCAACATATGTTTGTTAGATGTGTACTCACTCCATATTGTTTAAGGATTTCCCATAGCTTGTTTCTATCTACTCTATCAAATGCCTATTCTTGGTCGACAAAGGTTAAGTATAGTGTTTCATTGAATCGAATTGATTTTCCCATAAGTTTTCTAAGAGCGAAAATGGCATCTGTGTTTCCTTTGTTTTTCCTAAATCCAATTTGTGTTTCGCTTTGCTAGGGTTCTATAGTAGTTCGTAATCTTTCCTCAAGAATTTTGCAACATATGCTCCAAGTATGACTCAAAAGGGAAATGCCTCTGTATTGTGTGCAGTCTCTTTTGCTGCCTTTTTTTTTTTTGTATTGTTCCCAAATTGGGATAATTATGGCGTTTTAACTGTCTCGTGGTGTCTGTTGTTCCACAAAAACATGGTTCAATAGTCTATGTAGCCATGCTATAAATTACAAGAACCTCAAAATCGGGATAGGGTGATTTGATGCATGATAAGACATGTGTGGTGAAGGCCCTCTGAGAGAAAGTCATTATTGCAGAAGAACAGATAAACTATCATGGTATAGAGCAGTGGTTCTCAAGCTTTTTTGGCCAGTGCAGCCCTTCACAATATGTTCAGAATATCATCCTCACCCCCCCCCCCCTTTTTCGTATTTCCTCACTATAATTCCAGCCCGTCCCTACATCGTATAAATAAAAATGGAAGCGAAACGTAATAGCACATACTAGAACAAGTCTAGACGTCAACATAAAACGTGATTCACGGGTCTGCTTATGTTATAAAACGAATTTTAGAAGGGATAGTAGTACAGAACCATAAAGTATGGAGGGAAAAACTATATCAAGTAATCGGTTCTTGTCTTATCTTGATCTTGAAATAATCTTAAATCCCCCACCCATGGAAACCCTAAATATCCCCCTGTGGGGGAATTCCCCACCGGTTGAGAATCACTGGTCTAGAGAAAAGGCAACAGGAAGTGGTGGTACGTGGATCTGGTCAACAGTCGTCACTCAGAGGTAAAGCAAGGAGGACATATAATCAGATTGCAGCAGCCACAATTAGTATTGGAACGCTACGTTGGCTGTTGAAGATAAGGATTGAGCGCATTTGGGAATGCCCCGAGTGCAGTGATGTCGGTTTTTGACTGAACTTAACTCAACTTACAGTTATGTATAATATCAAATTTGTATTAGTTTCTTACAGGCAATTGTTAGTTACTCTGTCTGTCAAAAATATTCGGAACATTGGTCTCAGAAACCACGTCTTCGTTGCCTTCAAGCGCTTCCCTATTTGTTGATTCACGTCAATGATTCACTGCGTACAACAAAACAGGTTCTCTCTAACATTGCCTGTACTATCTTTCTTACATAGAACGGTAGTGACTTGACTTATTACATACGATACTTGTTATTTTGCTTTCATCTATTCTTTTCTCAATTTCTGTTGTGGTCGTCATTGGGGTTGAAAATATATATACATATATATATTGCATGTCCTTTACAGAATGTCGCAGTCAACCACAACATTTATTGGCTGTTTGTGAATTTCTCGAAACGTGTACGTACAATAGTTTGCCATTGCTTTCTGAACGACCAGCGGTCATATCATTGTGAATATCAAAGCAAAGTGATCTGCTCGACTTCATGGTGCAGTCATAAAGACTTCTTTCCGTCCACCTCTTGACTTGTCCACCCAGCTGCAGCGTTGTCTTCTTCTTGCCCAATTTCTTCCACCTTTCAGCCTTGCACATACTTTATAAGGGATCCGTATCTTTTTGTGTGGCCACAGTCTTTAACTATCGGATCTTGATCGCACTCAGGGGTATTTTCTAACATCTCGATTGTTGTCACACTTATTTGTTTATTGTCTTCTCCTGTAATGCTCTTTTAATCATATTCACCTATATAATCACGAGCCTTACCCTAGTGTCACGAATGCAACCTAAAGACTAAATGTCATGCCAGGGGCAAACCAGGCCTTAAGCCTTGGCCGGCAAATGGACTATGATCCAAGCTCTGCCTGGTGGACAGTTTCAGCATTGCTTTGTTGATCCCGCTCCTTCTGAGTCTTGTTCCAGACGTATTAGTTTTACTTGTCTTCTGTAGTACACTAGGCAGGCCGAGAGAGGGATCATGCTGCTTGGGCAACACATGGTCTCCAAATTCAGCCCAGGCTTTTTGTTATGAAGAGATATAACCTGTATTTTACAACTATCGTCTATCAAGACGGCAAGATGCACGAGTAGTGTAATTGGGACCTCATTGTTTATTTATGGCAGCTTATAACACATACAAGCAAAGGGACCTATTATACGCCGTAAGTCACATTGTGGACATATCGCTAGGATCATATGTGTAAAGACTTGTTGGCACTAGGTGGGTGAAGTGTTAGTATCACGACTACCTCCATTACTACCAAAGATATTTCCAGATACCCACTTTAGGTTCATGTAGTTTCTGAGGAAAATGCAAAGAATACCACGGACAGACTGAATAACTAACGGGCACGATCTACAAGAAACAAATGAAAATCGTAACCTTATTGAAGAAATTAGACGTAGATAGTAAAATGTTTTGGGCACGTTATGGGAAGACATAAACTAGAGAACTTGGTGACAACTGGCAATATTGAGGGCAAAAGAACAAGGGAAAGGCAAAGAAGTAAATATCCGGATGGCGTGACCACATGTCATGGTCAGAACATGGACACATAGCTGATCCACGACTCTGGTCTAAGATGGTGAAACATGACCACCTACGATCACCGGCATCGCACATGAAGAATGAATGAATGTTAGGTTGGTAACCCAGGTTAATTGTTTTGTTTGTTTGTTTTGAAATCCACATTATGTAGTTTCAAACTCTTTACAACCGAGCCGACAAGCTAGCGTCTAGCCACTACACTACGGTGGCGATTGTAATAGAGAGAAATTAATCGGATGCGGCTAAGATAATCAGACTTACTTATCACATAGACACGACAAGCACACTTACTTATCACACGACAATCAGATTTGCTTATCACAAAGACACGACAATCAGACTTACTAACCACATCCATCCATTCATCATGTGCCATGCCGATAAGCGTGGGCGGTCATGTTTTGCCATATCACTCGATCACCATAGTCGTGGATCAGCTCCGTGTTCCTGTCTCGACCATGCCACGTGGCCAAGCCATCCAGGTACTTGCTACTAGGTCTTCCCCTTGGTCTGTTACCATCGATCTTGCCAGTTGTCACCAAGTTCTTCAATCCATTTCTTCTCATAACATACCAAAAAAATTTTGACTGTCTGCGTCTAATGTCTCTAATCAGTTTACGATCTTCGTTTGTTTCTTGAAGGACCTGTTCATTGGTCTTTCTGGCTGTCCATGGTATTCTTTGCATTTTCCTCAGAAACCACATTTCTACAGCCATCAGATGTTTTTCAGCTTGACTGCTCATTGTCCAAGCTTCACATCCATATAAAAGTACAGGTTCTATGTAGCACCTCAACACTCTTTTTCTCGTTTCAATTGACATCTTTTTATTGGTCAGTATGTTTTTCATCTTGCTAAAGGCTACCTTAGACATGGCGATTCTTGTTCTAATCTCTTCAAGGCATCTCCCATCAGATGTTATTACTGTTCCGAGATAATTGTACCTATTCACTTGTTGAAGAATATTCCCATTTACTTGTATATTACATTGTGGTATTTCGTTCTTCCTAGTGACGACCATAACCTGTGTCTTTTTACAATTTAATTCTAACCCTCGTTGTTCACTGTGTGTAACAACTGCATCTACTAAATGTTGTAGGTCCTGTTCATTGTCTGCAATCAAGACTGTATCGTCTGCATATCTAATGTTATTGATGCATCGTCCCCCAATGTTGATTCCTTCCATATCTTCAATATTTCTGAAAATACTTTCACTGTACAGGGAAAACAGATCTGGAGACATTACACATCCCTGTCTCACACCTCTCTTAATAGGCTGATATTGGCCTACTTCATTATCAACTCTTATGGCAGCTTGTTATTTCCAATATATGTATTTTACAAGTCTATGGTCTTTTCCATCAATTTGTAGATCTTCAAGCATCCTTATCATGTCGACATGTCTTACCTTATGGAAAGCCTTTGTGTAGTCAATAAAGCAAAGGTGTAGATCTTTGTTTACTTCTATAGATCGTTCAATTACGGTTCTCAGTAAATACACAGCATTTACTGTACCCTTTCCTTCTACAAACCCACCACACTAACCACATAGACACGACAATCAGACTTACTTATCACATAGACACGATAATTAGACTTACGTATCACGTAGACACGACAAACATACTTACTTATCACATAGAGACACGACAATTAGATTTGTTTATCACAAAGACACGACAATAAGACTTACTTACCACATAGACACGACAATCAGACTTGCTTATCACATAGAAACGACAATCAGTCTTACTTACCACATAGACACGACAATTAGACTTACGTATCACGTAGACACGACAAACATACTACTTATCACATAGAGACACGACAATCAGATTTGCTTATCAGAAAGACATGACAATCAGACTTACTTATCACATAGACACGGCAATCAGATTTGCTTATTACAAAGACACGGCAATCAGATTTGCTTATCACAAAGACACGACAATATGACTTACTTATCACAAAGAGACATGCACTAGCCCAGAGTGTGTTGGATCGGCTGGGAACTTCACACTGAACACACATGATGTCGGTTCCTTTCTTCACATCCGTCACATTCAATAAGGTGCCGTTGTCATAGATGTAAATCTTGGTAGTATCTGGTAATATTATAAAAGCCATATTGTCTTACACATTAAACAGCCCAACACAGAAAAACTCGGGCTGCGGGAACGTTTACAAAGCAACTATTGCACAAGGAATCATTTGTAATGTGTTGAGCTGAGTTAATCTAAGAAACAACATAATTGTACTCAGGATAATCCCACACGAGCTCCGCCCTCTCGTTCAACAGCCATCGATGAGTCATACTAGTAATGATTCCATTTGTCATCTGATTGTAAGTTCTCCTGGTCTTCCCTCTCAGTTATTATCGTCTATTTCTACTTTGATTAAGAAGTGCACCAGTGCACTCAAGGGTGATCAAAAATATAAAATAACACAAAGTATTACAGCTTGACAGAACACAATTATGGAAAACACAGGACGCAGCGGCGGCTAGCCTTCATTAGAAAAGAAATACATACATGAAACACAACACATAATCATGGGGAAGACACTGCAGTGACTACATTAAGGCATAAACTTAACACACGAATAAAATACAAATATAACGATTAACAGAACGATGCTGTACCCTGAGTTGCAGTTAGAAACATACTTAAAGTATGAATAAAATTACTGGAGCTGCGGTAAAGCTGTGGGCATTAAACAGTATAAAATAACACCAAGTAATCCAGCTTTACAGAACGCAATTACAGAAATAGCAGGACGTTGCGGCCACTAGCCTTCATCAGCATCAACAGCGCACTGACACTGCCATTGCCGGTGTTTTTGTTTTTTCAAGTTAAAATACACTGTTTTAATGAAGTTAAAATGGAAATGATACAGATGCTCAAAAGGTGATCTAGTACATGATGTCTTCATTTGTTTTTCAGAAATACCATGATTATTTCCTTGTTTGTCACGCTCAGCCAAGAACTGTTTAGAAAAATTATCATCTATTAGGGGCTTTCATTTGAAACCCGTTCCAATGGCTTTATTACAAAAGCATGAAAGAAACATGAACAGGTGTGGTAGAATTAAACAAAGCATTCATTTTTATTAAATTATGCACCATGGGTTGGTCAGAAGAAGTCGCCGTAGGCATTCAGGCAAGCATCCCATTGCTTAGGTAGGCGGCGAATGCCGTCCGCAAAAAAAAAGGATTGTGGTTGCTCACTGAACCAAGTGTTTACCGCATTCATTACGTCTGCATCTGTATGAAATCGTTGCCCTTTGAGAGCTTATTTTAGAAGTCCGAACAAATGAGAATCACATGGCGACAACTCAGGAATATACGCTAGATGTTGCAGAATTTCCCACTTCTTCCTTGCTAATGCTTCCTGCACAATCTTTGCGACATGCCAACGAGCATTATCGTGCAACAAAATCACACCGGGAGAAAGCATGCCGGGTCGTTTATTCTTGATGGCTTTTAGCCGCTTGTCTAGTGTTTGCAAGTAGTGGGTAGAGTTGATGTTGACACCAGGTTCTTTAAAGTCGGCCAACAATAGCCCTTCATGGTAAAAAAAATAATGCGCTCAGCATAACATTACCAGCGAAATCCTGTAACTTGAATTTTTTGGCTTTTGGTGATCCAGCATGCTTCCATTGCATGATGTTTCTTTTGCTGCTCGGCTCAAAGTGGTGACACCATGATTCATCTGCCACTATGGAGAAGAGAAATGCATCACCCTCCACTCTGTAACGCAGCAAGTGGTCCAAACACCATCTCATGCGTTCCTCTTTGTGATGGTCGGTCAACATCTGTGGTACCCACTGTGAACACAGCTTCTGATATTGCAGTTTCCTACAAGCGACCTCTTGAATTGATCCAATTGACATATCAAATTCTTTCGCCAGCGAACGTATGCTTCGACAACGGTTCATCTGTACTGCTGCAACAATTTTGGCCATGGTTTTTTTCTATTGCAACAATATGCGTTTGACCCGGTCGTCGAAGATCTGTCGTGAACTGACGTCCTTTCCGAAACATT
>JACEFZ010027627.1:60000-77500 GCA_014155875.1 Cepaea nemoralis | reverse complement strand
AAACGTATTTAAATGTTTCGAAGGAAATCGAAGGCGAAAACAACACGAGGAAGAATGCACAAACATTTATAATAATGCCAAAATATTACCCTTAAAAAACGGTATGAATACTTGGATAGACTTATTGTAATGTGGTAGGGTATACATTTTCGGCGTTCAGATACGTGCTGGGCGGAGCTTTTTGATATTTTCGTTTCCGGTCTTTTGGTCGTTGATAAAGGTGTGTGGATGATTTCCCTTCCCCAACATGGAGGATAGGCGTCTGAGCTGTTAAGACCTCTGGAGTGTTTATTCTTGTGGCTACGGATTGCTTAAACATGTGCATGATTACGTTGTCCTGCTAGTGAGTTCAGTGCGTGGCGCGACACTGTGAGCTGTGAATCTCCTCTGAAGTGCTTTTACATATGTTTGCGATTGTTTGTGAACTGCATGATCTGAAAAATGGCGGGCGGCCCGTCGCTGAATTGATTCGATTGCCTTATGCAGTAATGTGTGGCTGTTGGTTTTCTGGTAACTGCCGCCTCCATCGACGATGAACTATTATTCGTGGCGGACTTTTGTGTTGGCATTTTGGCAGCGGCATTATGCTTGGTATACCAGTCCGGAATGTTGGTTTGTCGACACTCCTGTCTGTTTCACTTTTCGTATGGGGGTAGTAAGGAGCATTTTGTGTGATATTCACTGGTATAGCATTATGGGGCGACCCTTTGCCGTGAATTTGGAACTGCGACTACCTAACTAAAGATGTGTGTTGAAACGCTCTATTTTGCATGGATATGTTGATTGTGCAGCTAGTTTATATTCGTTTATAGCATAATGTATGGTGAGAATAACTTGGCCTGCCAAAGTAAGTAACAATGATTGCCTGAAAATGCCTAATGACAGTAGAATATTATGAACAGCTATAAGATACAGACAATGTTCTTTCGTCATGAAATGAGAAGAAACGCATTGGAAGATATTGTGACAGCTGGAAAGATTGGCGGTAAAAGAGACAGAAGCAGACAGAGAGAGATGACGATGGATGGCATAAGAAGGTGGCATGGTGGAATAACAATTAGGGTAAGGCAAACAGTAAGTCACAAATGGCTGTAGAAAAATAACTAAATATGATAACAACTTGAAATCAATTTATTTTTATACATACATTGTCCCTTTATTTCTCAACATAATTTTCACCAACTTTGATGCACCTATCCCACCTGCCATCACACAGAACTGTGTGACTTTATTGACTCGCCATCATAAGTTTTTTCTATCCAGCTATGCACCGCTTTACGGGATAAACATTTGTCAGCATAAACACTGAGAACCCACCTTGGCGGAAGACATTTCGCGAATGACGTCGAAGTTGAATGTGAAGTGAAAACGTGGTTTAGAAAACAGAGCACGCAGTTCTATGCAACCGGTTTGGGAGGACTGATAAAACGATGGGATACGTGCATCAATGTTGGTGGAAATTATGTTGAAAAATAAAGGGACAATGTATGTATAAAAGTAAACTGGTTTCAAGTTATTATCATATTTAGCTATTTTTCTACAGCCATTTGTGACTTACTTATTAATTTACCGTCGTAAGTCAGTAAGGAACCCTTGTACAAGACCTAATGTTTTCTGTAAATATGGTGCTAAACCCACATGTGTACACGTCATACAATACACGGTGGGTCATGGGGTCAGTAGCACGCTGACCGTCTTTACTTCCTAAGACATTTCCTGGTACCCATTGCAGGCTGGGATTGAACACATGACTATAGGTCCGTGTCGTGTATCCGTTTAAAGTGTCGTCCCTGGAGTGAGAGGAATCAACACCCGCATTTTATTTTAACCCCTTATCATTATCCGGGAGGAACCACTAGAATCCGTCTACAAAACTCCGTCAGTTTATGGACACCTCTTTCTCTCTCTCTCTATCACTGCCGTATCATGCCCCCCCCCCCCCTCATTCTTCCCCAACGCACCATACTCAACAACTCTAGCTTCTAAAAATTAATAACAATTAATTTATTAAAAGAAAAGTGTAATGTATGTTAGAAACGTTTGGGAAGAATGTGTGACGTGTTCTATAACGTGTGTAGAATCGGACCCTCAGATCAATAGCCCAGTCAGTTCATCCTTGCAAGGGTACACCACCACAGCACGTTAGGTCAGCACAAGACAACCTCACCCAGTGATGTATCTCTCCTGCCAGACACTGACTTCCTTCTGTAGCTACCTGGTAATCCATATACATGATCATCCGAAATATATACAGTCTATAATTTACCACTGATCATGGACCGGTTGCACACTGCACATTATAAGTCCCTATAGTTCTTAAAATGTACAAATCTCTGTACTGTGAAAATAAGTGTCACTGTTGTTGGTAATAGACTTGATCCTATCTATTGTCTATAATGTCTCAATTACAATGTCCCTTGTAATATTTCACTGGAATCTACCACACCATGTGAATGTTACATTTAAATTTCTAGTTTTGTTACTATTGTTCTTATGATATGTGGTGTATCAGCAAACATCACCCATCCTAGGTGAACTTTATCACACAGGAATCGTTATATGGTTTTGCTCTTCTGAGCCACGTTATGGGGGACCCTCCTGATCATGGGCCCAGCGTAAACAATATTGTCCAGATTTTCTTCTCAGACTTTATTCATTTCCGTAAAAACTCAACATTGACTGTTCAACTGGTGTTCTTCCAAATCAGAGTTAAACTTCTTCCAAACGAGTGTAGAGCTTCCTCGTAACTAGCAGGGAACCTGTTAGAGAAATAACACACCTAGTGAGAGCACTAGTCACTGATCCTACCAGCTGAGTGTAGGCCTACGGCCTCGCTCAGATATTTATCAGCGAACTAAACTCTTTCATAGAGCAGATGGGCTCATCACCTAGGTCCGAATCAGGCTATGAAAAGAAAAGACCAATAAACAGAGTGCAGAACCCCAGTTCGCACCCCACTGAAAGATCCCACTATTGAACACTTTCTCCATCTCCCATCCCATCCTTAATCTCTCCAAATATCACCCCACTACACTATTCTCACTAGCAGAGCTAATTCTCACTTCCTCACCCTAGCTAGTTTTAACAAGGCTACTGCCTATATTAATTAGGCCTAAATACACTATATGTAATACCTTATGCAGCACCGCATCACTCCTGGATGGCCTCTAAAATTTGCCATAAAGACACATGTTATTTAATCTTTAATTAAATCTAACACTGTAGGTGCTCTCCGAATTCCTAACAGCGCTTCAGAAACACGTCAGCTCAAGTCAACTTTCTTGTCAACACTAACTGTAAACAAGTCATGTTTTTGTCAAAGAGCCTTGGAGTGTTCTAGTGAAGTTCTTAGATGTCAATACATCAGATGCTTCCAGGGGCAGACTATCCATTTCAGAATTATTATTTCCCCTTTGTTTAATCAATGCAAAAGTGGTCTCTCTTGTTTCAACAACCAAAACAAGCTAGCCTATTTCCTGCATTTTCCCAATCGGGTCACAATAACAAGCCTATAATTTTCTGTCTTGTGGGGCATTTTCAAAGACGACTGTCCTGTTTGATCTCACCGGCTCCCCGTAGTAAACAACATGTAGTTGCGAATACAGCCTGTCGCTGTTATTTTTATCATCTGAGTGTTAAATTACAGTGATTTCACGACAGCCAGCAGGTGAGCATCTAGCCACTAGACTACAGCCGCTCCATATGGGAGAATAGCAACGATACAATTCATGCAGACAACTAACGATCGAGATCTGGAAGGATACATGGACGACTACGCCTTTTGTTGAGCAGATGATAATGATGATGATGATGATGATGATATTACAAATGATGACAGTGATGAAGATATACAGATGATGATCATTATGCTGATATATTAAAGATGATGATATTAAAGACGATGATATTAAATGCGATGATATTTAAGATGATGACAATGATTATGATATAAAGATGATGATTATTATGACTATATTAAAGATGATGATATTAAAGGTGACGATTATGATGATTATATTAATGATGATGATTTTAAATATAATGAATGATATTACAGGTAATGACAATGATGATGATATAAAGATGATGATTATGATAATGATATTAAAGATGATAATAATGATGACGTTGATGATGATATTAAAAATGATGATAATGATAATGGTAATGATTTTGATGATGATGATATTAAAGATGATGATAATGATGATAAATGTATTTAGTTAACATTTTAATGTTCATAAAACTGACCAACAGTTAACAGTGCCCAGGTGCTGTGGAATCGTACTGTGAGCACAGCGCTAAAATGTTGGGAAATGTTAGCAAATCACTAATATATAAGAGAAGCAGCGGCTACAGAAGGATGGAGCAATAGATCAGTTCAGTTCACTTCTGTGCTGCCTTCCTAACAACGACGGATTTATGTTTTAATATTATTAAATTTCCTAATCTCATGTTGTTGTTGTTTTTTAAATCTGTATGTATTGTTCCTGATGAAGAATATTAGGATTGTTCGTTTGAAACCCGTTCCAGTGGCTTTATTGCAAAAGCAGAAAAGTAACATTAACAGGTGTGGTCGAATTAAACAAAGCATTCATTATGAATGAATTATGCTCTATGGGTTGGTCAGAAGAAATCGCCGTAGGCATTCAGGCAAGCATCCCATTGCTTAGGTAGACGGCGAATGCCGTTCGCAAAAAGAGGATTGTGGTTGTTCACTGAACCAAGTGTTTACCGCGTTCATTACGTCTGCATCTGTGTGAAATCGTTGCCCCTTGAGAGCTTTTTTTAGAGGTCTGAAAATCGCATGGTGACAAATCAGGACTATATGATGAATGTTCAGAATTTCCCATTTCTTCCTTGCTAATGCTTCCTGCACAATCTTTGCGACATGCGGACGAGTATTATCGTGCAACAAAATTGTACCGTGAGAAAGCATGCCGGGTCGTTTATTCTTGATGGTTTTTACAGCTTGTCTAGTGTTTGCAAGTAGTGGGTGGAGTTGATGTTGACACCAGGTTCTTTAAAGTCGGCCAACAATAGCCCTTTATGGTCAAAAAATGTGCTCAGCATAACCTTACCAGGGGAAACCTGTAACGTGAATTTTTTGGATTTTGGTGATCCAGCATGCTTCCATTGCATGCTCTCTCTTTTGTTGTTCGGCTCAAAGTTGTGACACCATGATTCATCGCCTGCCACTATGTGGAAGAGAAATGTATCACCCTCCACTCTGTAACGCAGCAAATGGTTCAAACACCATCCCATGCGTTCCTCTTTTTGGTGGTTCGTCAACATCCGTGGTATCCACTGTGAACACACCTTCCGATATTGCAGTTTCTTACGAACGAGCTTTTGAATTCTGTCCCAACTGGCACATCAAATTATTTCGCTAGCGAACGTATGCTTCGACAACGGTTCATCTGTACTGCTGCATCAATTTTAGGCGATGGATTTTTCTGTTGCAACAATATGCGCTTCACCCGGCCGTCGAATATCTGTCGTGAACTGACATCATTTCCGAAACACTTCGTGCCCAGTCTGTCACTGTTGTCTTCGACACTCATTTGTTACCGTACGCTGCCTGCATTCTTCGATGAATGTCCACTGGTCTACATCCTTCAAATGAAAGAAACTGAATCACCGATCTCTGATCTTCTATGGACGGAATTTGGATCAACCCGGCCATTTTCTCAACGGTCAGAAACAGAACCTATGCATCATGGGACGATAAGCACGTGTTCTTTTATTTATTGGTCAGTACTTATCACATGACTATGACATGATCATGTTCAACGTACGCAATTACGCGCTATGGGGAACGACCGGATTTCAAACGAACGCCCCTTATTAGAAATACAAAGAAGAAGAAAGGTAAATGACAGACAGACAGACAGACAGACAGACAGACAGACAGACAGACAGACAGACAGACAGACAGACAGACAGACAGACAGACAGACAGACAGACAGACAGACAGACAGACGACAGACGGACGGACGGACGGACGGACGGACGGGCAGACAGACTGGCACGCAGGCAGACAGACAGACAGTCAGACAGTCATACAGTCAGGAAGGCAGGCAAGCAGTCAGGCAGTCAGCCAGGCAGGCAGACAGACAGAAAAAGAACAACAGAAAAACTAACAACAGCCGCATCAACAGATATCACATGACGTACTGGACACGTCGACGTCGACCCGGTGGTATGCTTGTCCTGCGGAGTTGTTGCCCCAGCAGTAGTAGGTCTGTGAATCTGCTTCGTGGAAGTTATATATAGTCAACTGTTTACCATCATCCGACAAGATGTACTTTCTGCTAGCAGGCAATGTGTGGTTGGTGGCATTAAACCACGTCTGATGTAGCACTGGCATGGATGGGTCGCTGAGGCAGATGAAATATTTGAAAAACGGTTTATAGGTCGTTGGTTATGAAACAATTTGGGGCAAGGGGGGGGGGGGGGGGGGGGGGGGGGGGGGGGGGGGGGGAGATTTAGAAATGATTCTTGACCTTTCTATTCCAAACATGTGAACATTCAAAAGGTGTGTTATATTTTATTTAACTGATTCCGTGCCAAAGAAAACAATAAGTTTGGACCAAACATGATACACAATCAAATGAAAAAAGTTTTATAATGTAAGGTTCCGTTCACTGAGCAGTAAAATTGTGGAAAATACCACGAAAGAAAAAAAAAAAAAACACGATGTCCATAATATGGTGATATATCGTCCTTCTGTCCGAATTGGGGGGGGGGGGGGGGGGGGGGGGGGGGGGGGGGTTAAATTTTGCGATATATTATGCTTCGGTACTGAATCAGTTAACATGTGTGATTGCATGCCAGATAATATTGATAAAAATACATCGTCAACTCAGGGAATTGTGTGAATGCATCCTAGATAATATTGATAAAAATACATCGTCAACTCCTAGAATGATGTCAAAAGTAATGAACGAGAGAGTAATACAATAACTGAATACGGAAAACGCTTAGAATTTACACTGATCATTTTGCACTGCGAGATTAAAAACGCATTAGAATGAGAATTGTCAAATGTTACGTATGTTCAACACTACTGCATGGCGCAGAATCCTGGACTTTGAACAAGCAACTAAAAAGTTGAAGAGGTCCTGAAATGTGGATATTCAGAAGAATATGTCTATTTCATGGAAACAACATCAATCAAATGCAGAGGTTCTAGAAAAGCTGGGAATGAAAAGAGAGTTGATGAAATACATAAAATAAAAAAGAGGCAAGTGAAATATTTCGGCCACGTTAAAAGACATAATACTCTTTAAAAAAAACATACTGGAGGGAAATGCTGAGGGCAAGCGAGCAAGGGGTAGACAACGATACAAGTGGAATGACAACATCAAGAGATGGACGAACATCAATCTGACAGAATGTACAGTCAAGGCGAGAGACAGACAATGTTGGCGATCCATTGCAGCCAACCTTTATTGTGGAGACAGCACCTGATTGATTATCACACTGAAATCTCATCATCATCATGTGCCATGCCCATAAGCGTGGGCGGTCAAGTTTCGCCATCTTACACGATCACCAAAGCCGTGTACTAGCTTCGTGTTCTTGTCTCGATCATGCCACGTGGCCAAGCCATCCAGGTATTTACTTCTCTGTATTCTTCTTGTTCCTTTCCCCTCAATCTTGCCAGTTGTCACATAGTTCTCTAGTCTATTAAATATCACTGAAATCTAATATACATCAAATATAAAACTGATGGCTAGGTACTAAGAATCAACCAGGACTTTACGGGCAAAGCCGTATAGATGTGTTTTGTTTATTTAAAAAATAAAACACATCTATTGTGACAATCTATTTATGTCAATAAGCATCTGCCTTAAGAGATTTAGTCCAAAAACAAAACGTAGGCCTGGACCAAACAAAAATGGATGGCGGAAAATAGAAAGTACCGGGGTCACTGCCATGACTAAAATGTTGTTAATATTGTAGCAGACATGTTGTATTATATATCAAATTGAAGCAAGTTGCTTAGGGAAAACTAGTGTATTGCTATTGTAATTGAGAGCCAATTTTGCAATGACAACATTTCGGCGCTATATAAGAAACGGCAGATACGGGAAGTTGCTTATGACTATTAATCATCAAATAGCACTTACTCAGTTAAGAAGCAATGAGGTTACGATAACCAGTCAACACTGATCTCGTATTTAACAGCTAGTAGAACTACAAGGTGGATGACATCGACCTGATTCAATATATATCGCAGCTGTTAATTGTCACCACCATAGTTTTTGGACCCTTCCAAGGTTGAGATCGGATAGCTAGATTTTGGAACCATTGAAAAACATGAGAATCGCTAAGGTAAAAGTAACCTTTTGCAAGATGGACACCATACTGACCAATAAAACGATGTGAATTGCAACAAAACACAACACATCCATTTTGTATGGATGTGAAACGTGGATAATGAGTTGACAAGCTGAAAAACATCAAATGACAGTGGAAATGTGGTTTCTAAGAAAAATGCGAAGAATACCATACATAGACATACAGAAAAAAACTACGGGGAAGTTCTTCCCCCCAAAAAGTGAAAACCGTACACTAATTAGAGAAATTAGACGCAGACAGTCCCGATTCTTTAGACACGTTATGAGAAGAAATACACTGGAGAACTCGGTGACGAGTGGTAAGGATGAAGGAATAACATCAAGGGACAGAAACCCAGTCCAAGCTAGCCATCCTCAAGCGCTCACACAGTTCTGTGAATTGCGTCACCAAAGAATTGAGCGGGCACGGCTACTTGAAGTTCACTAAATGCTGCACAGAAATAGTGTACAAGGTGAAAATCGCAGAGAATGCTCGCCTCAGCAAATCACTGAGTACTGAAAAGATAACAAGGTCAGTACTAGACAACCCAGAGAAATATGTGAGGAACTTATCGTCGTAAGTACTGACTAATATTGAAACTGAGTCCCTTGCATACGGAATAAAATTCTGCATAAAGCCCAAACACATCAACCGTATTTAGTCGCAAGCATAGTTTGAAATGTTGTTTGATCAAGTCTCCAAGTTATCACTTACTTCTGCTGAGTCAGTCGGGTGACTGAAGGCCAAACTGGTAGGTTTAGAACACCAGTATCGCACAACACCCTCTAGACAGACATGTCCGCTGACCAACGAACGACTTACTGCATTAAAAGTATTAAAGGCTAACAAAACCTTTGTAATACTAAGACCGGACAAATAGACTGGTGCAGTATTGATGGATATGTCAGACTACCAGAGTAAAAATATTATCGGATGATCAGGTTAGATTAAAACAATGTAAGCAAGTCGAAGGGCATAGGTGCAAACATGAGGAAAGAGATCAAGAATGAGGGATTCATCAGTGAGGCCCCTGCAAAAACTCTCACACCACGAGGCTCCCAAACTCCTCAAATGTACAGGTCTACCCAAACTTCACAAGCACGGAACCACGTTAATATCGATCTTGGCCATGGTTAACTCTGCACAACACCGGATGGCGAGATGGCTAGTTGAAATTTTAAAGCCAGTACGATAGTCATTCGATCAAGAAACACTCAGAGATACATTTGAACAGGTGGAATTATCGTATACTATGGACATAAATAATAAACATATGACATTCATGGATATAGCTCCCTATTCACCAACGGTCCATTACTTGAGACAGTGTAAATAATAAGTGACCGCATGAAAGACAAACAACTAAAACTAGGCATACCAACATGTAATCTGGAGATGTTATTATTACTATGTACCACCAACATAAAAGTCATTTTTCGAAAAAAAAGTCATATCGCCAAATTCACGGATTGGCCACGGGGAGTCCTCTTGTTTCTATTCTAGCGGCTATCTTCATGGCACGTTAGAAGAAAAGAGATCCTCGGACATTAAAAACGTGTATTCTACCATGTAGACTATATATTAATTATCACCAAAGACGAACTACAAGCAACATCGTTCCAGGCCATAATGAACATTACGCATAAAAACATTTCTCCATCTATGGAACACGAAACACAACGAAGCGTTGTCGTTCCTAGATATTGAAATGAGACGCAGAGCGGGCGGTACAATTCAAAGATCGGTGTACCGCAAAGAAACATGGACTGGCCAATACTTAAATTTTCAGAGCTTCGCACCTGTCCAGTCCAAACGGTGCTTTGTACGGACCCTCTTTGACCGTGCTAGGAAGATATGCTCCCAGGACACACTGAGAGAGGAAATTAAAACTGTGAAGAATCTCTTCACACCTAAAAGGGTACTCCACAGAATTCATAAAAAGCCACTGCCAACAGCCGAAATCAAAACCAGACGAACTATAAGTCCCTAAACTCAAGGTATTTATCCAGCTAACCTTTCGAGGGGATGACGTAATGCAACGTCTACAGGATCGGCTCATTACAGCAGTCGGCCGAACATTCTGTGTTGCAATATCAGTTATTAGGTACTATTCCCACCTCAGCAGTAGCATAATTTGTCTCTCTTTACGCCAAATCCAACTGCATTTACCAATTCATGTGCAGGTGCCAGTTACCTACATAGGCAGAACAGAGCAGCAGCTAAACAACAAGGTTGTTGAACACATACCAAGTTGGATTGACAAGATACTACACACATAATAATAATATAATAAATAATAATAATAGTCTTTATTTTCAAAGGGTTAAAGAATTGGGGCACGCAGGCCCGTCTGACATTCTGCCCTTCTTCTCTATTTCCTCTCATACATTCTTTCATTCAACATCACGTATGAAGCAACTTTGACAACAAAAGAACATTAAAACGCAATGAAAAATAATCAATAACAAATGACTCACTGAGGCAGTGTTTAACATGGGCATTATAAATACCTAAGGAGGGTGTAACGTGCCATACATAAGGGAATGGTTTTTGGCTAGTTGTCGTTTGAGATAAGTTACCATTATTGTCTTTTTTGTGTTATTTGTTATGGGGGCATGTAGTCTGTACTAAGGTAGTGTTCAAACAGGTTGCGAATGTATGAATCATGATTGGTGGTGTCTTGATTTCTTGTGGAAGATTGTTCCACAGCTGAGCGGCAGAGTATGCTAAGCTTGTTTTATATAAGGTCTATCCTAGGTTTAGGGACATGAAGTATATTTAGTCGTTCGCTATGTCTAGCGTTATATTTAAACAATGGCCAAAGGTAGCTTGGAGCATTTGAAATAGGATTTTGTGAATTAGTTTGGTCTTATTAAAAAGCAGGCCGCTTGTGGAGTGGCAGTAACCGGAGACGTTTATATAGGTTAGATTGTCGGTAAGCTTTTCACCATTAATTAAACGCACTGCCCTTTTCTGGAGTGAATAATCGGCGTTTTGTTATTGATTTGGAGCATCCATCCCAGACTGTGGAGCAGTAATCAATATGTGTTTGTATATGAGACGTATAGAATATCTTTCTTGTGTTTCGTCAAGGAAATTTTTAATTTTGGCAAGTTGGTATACTTTTTTGGCTATTTGTTTAACTAGAGCATGAACATTGTAGTTAAAAGTTAGATTTATCTATGAGAACACCCAGTGTCTTGTGCTCGGTGACACTTTCTACAGGCGTGCTGCCAATGTGCAGCTGAAGAGGCGATGGGAGCTTGGGAAAACCTACACACCACAAACTTCCTACGTCATCGATTGCACGGCACGTTTTGAAAATTGGTCATGTGGTTGATGGAGACAGTGCGTGCCGCGTGTTGTTTAATACACAAGATTGTCGTTTGTTAAATTTTGCAGAAACCATCATGGTTAATCTACATAGGCAAGTTTTGTGCAAGCAGAAAGACATGATAGTTTAAAATTACCGTGGTAGACAATTGCCATTTCGTGCGAACATGTGTATATTTCAACTTGAAGGATGTATCTAGTTATTTTAATCTATGTTGTGTTATCTGTGCTGTATGTACCCGAAGAGATGCAGCGAAATATGCCAGGCAATACATCGAGCAATAATAGTAATGATTATTATTAGAACATAAACAAAACAATAACTTCAAATACAACTGCAGGTAATTCCTTCGACTGACGCTTCAACAGTTGCGAGGCATCGCTAGTGAACAACCAGAGCACATTTATAGCTATCTTAAACTCTGAAAGACGTGCTTATATCTACCAGAGCGATGTGTACATGATGTGTAAACATCTAACAATACAATGTGAAAATAACCTCCTAAAGAATGTGTATATGATGTGTACATATCTACCAATACAATGTGTACATAACTAACAGAACATATATCCCAATACAATGTGTACATTTCTACCAATGCAGTGTGACCATATCTACCAATGAATTGTGCACACATCTACCAGAACAACGTGTAAATATCTACAAATACAATTTGTAAATATCTACCAAAATAATGTGTACATATCTACCAACACAATGTGTACATATCTACTATTACAAGGTGTAAAATATCTACTAATACAAGGTGTAAATATATACCATCACAATGTGTACATGTCTACCAATACGCGGTGTACTATCTACTATTACAAGGTGTAAAATATCTACTAATACAAGGTGTAACTATATACCATCACAATGTGTACATGTCTACCAATACGAGGTGTACTATCTACTATTACAAGGTGTAAAATATCTACTAATACACGGTGTAAATATATACCATCACAATGTTTACATGTCTACCAATACAAGGTGTACATATCTACTATTACAAGGTGTAAAATATCTACTAATACAAGGTGTAAATATACCATCACAATATGTACATGTCTACCAATACGAGGTGTACATATCTACTATTACAAGGTGTAAAATATCTACTAATACAAGGTGTAAATATATACCATCACAATGTGTACATGTCTACCAATACGAGGTGTACATATCTACCAACACAATGTGTACATATCTACCAAAACAATGTCTACATGATGTGTACATATCTACCAATACAATATACAATTACCTAGCTAAAAGATACAATACAATGCAAAGCAAGATGCAATACAATGTGTAAACAGCTACCTAAAAGATGTGTAAATGATGTGTACATGTCTACCAACATAATGTGTACATAGATACCTAAAATATGTAAATGATGTGTTAATATCTACTAATACAATATGTAAGTAATTACCAAATAAATGTTTGCATATCTACCAATACAAAGTTTACATACCTACCAAAACAATGTGTACATATCTACCAATACAATGTGTACATATCTACCAATACAAAGTTTACATACCTACCAATACAAAGTTTACATACCTACCAAAACAGTGTGTACACATCTACTTACTATCCTGAAAAGACACACTCAAGAAATACTGTGCAAGCTGGCACAAACTCAACATCAACTAGGTCGTACTTGTATGAGGGCCTGATTGCTGCCGAGGCTGCAAATAATAGTATAGAGACAGTGACAGACGGTGAAGAAAAGAGTGCTGAAGTGTTGTGTAGTACCCATATTGTACTTGCATTTGAGAAATGGACAACAAACAGGCAAGCTGGGAAAGATATAATGACAGCGGAGATGTGTTTTCTGGGGGAAATGCAAAGAATACCATGGATGGACAGGAAACACAAAACAAAAACAAAACAAACAAACAAACAAAAAACAACGTAAGTCCTACCAGAAACACATTAAAACCGTAAAGGGATTAGAGATATTTGAAACTCAAGATTTGTTGGGTATGTTATGAAGAGGAATAAACTAGAAAACGTAGTGACAACTGGCAAATCTGATGGGAACAGGGTAATGGAAAGGCACAGAGGTAAATACATGGAAGATTTAGTCACATGACATAACCGGAACAAGAGGATTTGATCCAAAAGAGACTCTGGTGATCATGTGAAATGGCGAACTATAACCTCCCACATTTATCGGGATGCCACATGATGATGATGAATCACCATGAATTTACAAACACATAACTGTTACAAGTGGCGAGATGGATAGAAACAAGTCACGGAGGAAGAAAACGAGACGAGATTTTTACAGCCTTCATCATTACGCAGTATCTCTGGCGAAAAGTTGCGGACGCAATTCGTAATCCCGCAGACCGTATTTGAAACACAGCTGCGGGGATTTGGCAGCGGGCCGCCTTGTGCTGGTTTTTACAAAATGGTATGAGTGCCAGACGTTCGGAAAGCTATGGCAAACTACTTAACGTAAACTTGCCAAGAAATCACGAACAGCAAAAAATGCTGGGGTTGACTGCTACGTCGTGTAAAGGATAAGCAACTAACTCTTTTGTTATAATATATGTTATAAACAATAAACAAATATATTCTCTATGTTTTGTTATAATATATGTTATAGATAACAAGCAAATGCACTCTCTATTTTGTTATAATAGATGTTGAGGACAACAAGCAAATATGTCATTTATGTTTTGTTATAGCACAAAGTAACGATAAAAGAAAGTGATATAGGTATGTTCTCTTATAACACAAATCAACGACACAAGAAAGTGACATATGTACGTTCTGTTATAACAAGTCAAAAAATAGAGAAATGAGAAGGCACAGAGTTAAATACGTGGTTGATTTCATCACATGGCATCACCGGAACAAGAAGACACACTTGATCCATGACTATGGTGTTGGTGCGAGATCAGAGACTAAAACAAACAGTGAAAAACAGGTGCTATTATAACAGTAATCAAAGACACATGGAGTCGCGATACAGCATCGCTTACACGCTCGCCCTCGGTACCAGCCCTCTTGGGTTAGATCCGCAAAAGGATGGCTCTGAATCCGTAAAACTTGACTTGACCTGGGCTCCGAGGTCGAATCAACTTTACATGGGTACCAGAAAAAGTCTTGAGAGATAAAGGCGGTCGGTGTGGCAAACACCACAGCACCCACTGATTCCTGTATGGTCCATAACAATATGAGTTTAGCTCCGTAAGCTGAATACGCATTAAGCGTTTAACTGGGACCTTTACATACCACATTTTTGTTTCATTAAAGATATTAAAGAAACCCGGCTCTGTGGCCAAGGGGTTAGGAATTCATTTCGTAATTCCGCATTTCGAAACACAGCTGCTGGCGATTTTGGAAGCAGACCGCTAGCGTTGTTTTCGCATACAAATGTATGTGTGCTGGTCGCTCAGAAAGCTATTTCAAACTACTGAACGTAAACTTGCCAAGACTGCGACGTCCTGTAAAGGATATGGAACTAATTAACGTTTACCATTGAAGCAAGACACGAATATTGTGTTATAATGCGAGTCAATGAATACAAGTAAGTGAAAGACATATCTTGTTTGCGAATGCTCACATTGATTGCCAACATCTATGACTTGGAGTATGTACTTGGCGCCGTATTTACGCTGTACAGATAATCCCACACGAGTCGACATTCTGCAGTAGAAACCCACCTGGTCCACTTTGAGAACATGTGCAAAATGTAGATTGCCTGAAATAAGAAGTGATGGCTTTTGTTGCTTTATTGTTTTATTCATGCATCATACACATCAAGGTCACATAGTCATCTACACCGATGGGTGAGTGGTGAGAAACAGACGTAGTGGCTGGGGCTTTATTGCAACGGCTAATGGGCGAGTATTGAAAAAGGAGTGTCTGGCATATGAGACTACGACCTCCAGCATGAGAATGGAGGTGGAAGCAGTAACAGCGGCATTCCGGTGGCTAGAGGAGACTACTGCAACACACGTTGTATTCATTACGGATTCAAAGAGTATGCTTAGCAAGGTGGAGAAAGGAATGTTTCGTGTGGAATGGCTCTCGTCGCTTCAGAGGTCACAGATTGTGAGAATTGTATGGATATTTTGCCCTGGCCATGCGGGTGTACGGGGAAATGAACAGGCTGATAGGCTAGCAGGGAATGCACCTCTTGGTGGAATTTTGCCTATGGATAAGGGGGAGGTGGTCGTGCGCTTGTGGAACCAGGTGGAGAAGGCGGAGTAACAGTTTGAGAACCCATATGAGGAAAGAATGATTAGTAGTATGACTCTTCGCTGGCTGTTGAACGAGGGAACGGAGCACGTATGGGAATGTCCTGAGTGCAGTAATGTCGGTTCTTGACTCAAATTAACTCAACATTCATGCATTCATTCAGTGTCATTTCCTTTGCAGAACCTCGCTCCTATAACAACTTTTAAAGAATCTTTTCGGTCATAAGAAAGATGTCCCGCATCCGATACACCCATCTGTAAATCATCTGCCACATCCTGCACCAATCTTCTCTTTGGCTTTCCTCTTCCTATCTTCACGGGTATACACCCCTCCATTATTGTTCTCTCCAAAGTTTCATGACGTTTCTAGTGACCAAACATTTTCAATTTCCTTTGTTTTATCGTCATTAGCAGCCAACCTTCTTCAATATTAAGATCGTATGGGTGCTTATTCACAAATAAGACAAGAGACTAAGCAACATACAGTATCCAATTTCATAAGAAGACGCCGTTGGAACTACATCGGCCATGTACTCAGGATGGACAAGTCAAGACTCCCCTACCAAGCCCTCATATGGTCACCATTAGGGAAAAGAAAACGGGGAAGACCAATAGAGACCCTGCGTAGAACCATCATTAAAGAAGGCTCATTCAACGGGCAAGTAAATATCCAAGATCTACAACAGGTAGCAGCGAACCGCCAAGCATGGAGAGACAGGACTTCTGCCCTATGCGCCGCCTTAGGCTCAAGAGGAAAGACTAACTAACTAACTAATGGGTGCACTCTTTTCTTTGCTGTATCAAAGATATTCTTAGAATCCGTCTGTAAAATGTATATTCTAAGGCATGTATGCGCTGTTCTGCTTGTTTAGTAAGTGTCCAAGTCTCATAGGCGTAACTTGCAATGGAAAAGATGCATGCTCTTAAAAATCTAATTTGTATAGGTCTATCTGCAAAAATTAGATTTTTATTGTATTATACAATGGCGTACTTAAGTAATAAGTGAAGTCAGATGCCACACAGCGATGATCTTGTATCCGATCAAGTGGCATAGGCGTTCGTGTCTCCAAGAGAGACAACAGTGGAAGATAAACTCTATGGACCGCTGAGTGAACTAAAAGAGACTGTTAGATTCATACAAGAGACAACATTGCAGTTATAGATATATTTCAAGCGAACGAAAGCAGAAGAAGAAGAATGTCTCTCCACAGATCTCGGTACTTGGTGTTCTGATCAACTCCGTTGATGTATCCCTTCATGCACTTGTCTCAGTCGAACCATCATTATTTCTCTTGGCCTGCCACTGCCTCTTTTCCCACTGATCTTTCCAGCTGTCACGGTGTTCTTAAATGCTTCTTTTCTCATCACATGACCAAAGAATGATGATTGGCTCTTTCTGATAGTTGTTTATAATGTTTAAGACATCGGATAAAAACGCAATAATCTCATATCAAGATATGTCTTATTAGGATGTAGCAACGTCTTGTAAAAACAGAGATATCACAATAAGGATTAATATGTTCCTCCTCCTCCTCCTTCCTCCTCCTTCTGCTTCTGCTTCTCCTCCTTCTTCTTCTTCTTCTTCTTCTT
>JACEFZ010027627.1:55000-57500 GCA_014155875.1 Cepaea nemoralis | reverse complement strand
AGATGTCGACTGCGCCTGGCCCTGCAGCCAGCAGAGTTAGGATCGGCTAGCCTCTCCCAGGAGGGGTCACAATTTGAAATTAGTAGCCTGCCGATGGCCCGCAGACTATACAAGTCAACCCCATCTCTCTGCGGTGTAAAACGGAAACCATTATTGCGAGGTCATGGGTTAACAGGGCTTTGGCTCGCCAGGGGGGACAGACTCCCCTTTGTCAGATTCTTTTCGTCCAAAACCTGCGACTGGTCTAGCAAGCCGGCAGAAGATTCTTTTCTTTTCCTACTGAATCAGTTGAGTAACAAGAATTCAAATGAAGTCAGTGCGAGACTCACCAGGCACTACAGTGACCAACAAATAAAAGGAAACATGTTGAGACCATGTCATTTATGTAGCAATATACGGATGTGTGGAATCAGGTCTTAGTCAGATATGACTGAGCTACCGTATGACAGTAGACGGCACTACCTGGTTTCTGTTAGCGCCGAATTTTGGGCGGTGCTCATCAACTCCACACCCCACAATGTGCCAACAGATTCGGGCGGAGTAGCGCAGTTAGGAGGGTACGAGCTTTATTTTGGTTGGCGGAAATGCTATGACAGGGCAGACCAGGCCCTAAGCCTTGGTTGGTAATTGGTTCAGGATAGAAGCTACGACAGTCGGACAGTTAGGGTACTGCTTTGTTGATCCGGCAGCTTCTGCAGCTTGCCTTGTTCCAGACGTATTGTTGTACCTATCCTCTGGAGTATATTAGGCAGGCCTAGAGATGGATCATGTAGCATGGGCCACCCGTTGTCTCTAAATTCAGCCCAGGCCTTGTGCTATAGAGAGATATAACTCCATTTTACAAACTATCGTCTGTCAAGACGGCAAGGTGCCAGTAAGTCACAATAAGGGCTTACAGAAGTAATGAGTTAACACTAGACTAGTATGGAGACACCGGACAGAAGAGAGACACCGAGTACTATTAATAGCCTCACAAGGAGACACATTTGTGTCAGACCAGAGGTCGATGAGTACAGATGAGCGAGGGCTTTCCCCAAGTAATTGGGTAGCTGGTCCTTGCGAGTAACCGTGATATGGCGGGTTACTCGAACTCACCAGCCAGCGTGCTGGCAAGACCATGCACGCAATAAGGGCTACTGCACGGAGGGTAAAGTGTCCGTGCTTGTCCACGCAATGTGTAGCGTGTGGACAGACTGACTGGAGACGGTAGAGAGAGCAGACGTATCCTTGACCAATGCGATAGCTTTCTAGGCCATAGGCAAACATAGGGCTGTTCATTTAGATTGTGATATACTAGCATCATCTATCATCACGTTAATGCATTCATGTTGTATATGATGATGAAGTACAACGCTCGTCGAGCCATCCAAATGTCGGCTCTGAATAAATTGCATTCCTTTCGCAAATGTCATGAATTGTTATTTTGTGCAGTGCGAAAGTAGCGGAGTCTCGAGAATCTGCAGCGCACAAGTCGCTGACAGGCGTTATGGACCATTTCCCGACCACACAATAAGACAATCAAAGCTGATGAACTTAAATGCGACATTCGTAATTCTCAGACTGTCTTTAAACGGGCAGAAGAAAAATATTGGCTTTCAGCAAGATTTGAACATCCAAGAGATCTCTTTCATGAACAAGCACTATGTCTCGAATAAGAACATACTCTTTAACATCAAACATCGCCGAGGTTTAGAAAATACCGGTAATGGGAGAAGTTGTTCCTGAAAGAAGAGAGGGGTCTACAAACACAAACCCAACAGTGGCCATGTGGTATTTACAAATACACTGACATTTCAACTGCAATAGGCATGGGACCTGACGAAGGATCGTAGGGCTTCCCTGTGGATTGTCGTGAAAGCCAAGTTCTACAAATGAGTTACTATACGCTAATGGTTATGATGTCATTATTTAAAAAAACATATAATTCAACCATGGGATTACAGCTAGCTCAGTAACTAGATCTTTTGCGTGCGGGAAATGGTCATATGTTCGAATACCCATAAAAGTGGGCATATTTTGTCTTAACGCGGACATCGTCTTCCAGGCCATCATTATCGTCATCTTCCACTTTTGTCGTCAAGCGTCGTGGGGATAAATAGTTGACGTTCCAGCTCCCAAAAGGTGGCACTGGACATTGTCATTCCGTGCGATTGTAAACTGTCTGTAATCCATTTTTCTTCACGGGCGCCCTCTTGCTCTCGTATCAGATCTTCTTTCATGTTGCGCCAGTGTTGGTAGTTGCTAGTATTGCATTCTAGCGAGATGGCCGAGCTATTCCTCTTATGTAATTTTTTCCTTTTTTTTACGCCGAACATCTTCCTTACATGTATCTTTATTTCTCAGCTGTGGAGGTCCAGCTCGTCTATTACTGTTTGCCAGATGCCAAATAATCAATCGGGTTGCACTATATGTTGTGTGGAATATGACGCTGCATCTCGCCAGGTGCATATTGAAGAGTGATATATCATATGAAGTGAACAGATAATTTATTTTCCTGTTT
>JACEFZ010027627.1:0-50000 GCA_014155875.1 Cepaea nemoralis | reverse complement strand
TCTTCTCTTTTGCCTTCCTCTTCCTTTCTTCCCAGGCATATACCCATCCATTATTGTTCTCTCCAAACTTTCGTGACGTTTCAAGTGACCAAAATATTTTCACTTTTTTCACAGTTAACTAGTAGCTAACATACCGCCGTTCCTATTTTTACAAAGACGGCCAATTATCTTCACATTCATCATCATCATCAAGTGCCCTGCCTGTCGTGGTCTTTGGTGTTCTAGATCAACTATGCTGATGATATTCCTCCGTGCCACTGTCGCAGTCCCTCCAGCATCATTACTCATGGTCTGTCTCTCCCTCCTTTCCGCTTTATCTTCCCAGTTGTCACGATGATCTCGAACAGCTCCCTTCTCATCACATGACCATAGAAAGCCGTTCACATCTTTACATAAACAGTTAAAATGCATTCATCATCAGTAGCATCATCACCATTATTAACATCATCATTAGCACAATCATCATCAACATTAAGATCATCATCATCATCATCATCATCATCATCATCATCATCATCATCATCATCATCATCAGCAGCAGCAGCAGCAACAGCAGCAGTAGCAGGATCATTATTAGGATCATCATCATCATCAATATTAGCACCATCATCTTCATCATTAGCATCATTATCATTAGCAATATTATCATTAGCATCATTATCATTAGCATCATCATCATCTCATCATTAGCATCATCATCATCACCATCATCATCACCATCATCTTCATCACTAGCATCATTATCATTAGCATCATCATCATCACTAGCGTCATCATCATCATCATCATCATCATCATCATCATCATCATCATCATCACTATCGTCATCATCATGAGTATCATTATTATCAATTGCATCATCATCACTAGCAACGTCATCATCACTAGCATCCTTATCATCTTTATCATCATCATCACTAACATCATCATCAATAGCATCATCATCATCATCATATCATCATCATCATCATCATCATCATCATTATCATCATCATCATCACTAGCATCATCATCATCATCTTCATCATCATCTTCATCATCATCATCATCATCATCGTCATCATCATCATCATCATCATCATCATCACTAAAATTATGAACATCATCATCATCATTACTAGCATCACCATCATCACTGGCATCATCATCATAAAGTTTATCACTAGCATCATCATCATCATTAACATCATCATTATTAGCATCATGATTATTAGCATCATCATCAATAGCATCATCAGAATTATGATTAGAATCACAGTCTAATTAGCAGTATCATCATCACTAGCATCATTTTCATCATCCTCATCAACATTATCATCATTAGCAGTATCATCAGTAGCATCATCATCAATAGTATCATCATAATTAGCATCATCATAATCATCATCAATAGCTTTATCAAGATCACCATTAGCATTAACATCATCATCATAATTAATATCATCATTATTAGCATCGTCATCATCAATAACATCATGATTTTCATTAGAATTATCATCATTAGCATCATCATCAATAGCATCATCATCATCACAAGCATCATCATCATTAGCATCATTATCATAATTCATCATCATTAGCATAATTATTAGCGTCATCATTATCGCTAGCATCATCATCATCACTATCATGACCATAATGGGACGCAGAGGTGTTTCCAAGGCACCAGGGCCAGGTTATATACTGGCCAAGACCTATTGACGCGTCCTCGTCGACCGTCCTGGGCAACAGGTCCCTTCGGAGTCCTGGTTAAAGTCAGTAGGATAGCCGATTCCTCAGAAGTCGGAGAGTGTCTGCCTGTACGGCGAGGAACCACCAATCTGCACACCAATAAGCCAGACATGGGACAACGGATACTCACGCAAACCTCAGGTCCTGTATGACATCACACTGATGTTGGACAACAGGATGCCTTCATCCGACATACAGGACTTCGCGTTGGAGCTCAAGCCATCAAACACAAGCAAGCAAGCAAGCACGACCATAATCATTAGCATTATCATAATCATTATTAGCAACATCCTCATCATAAGTCATCATCATTAGCATCATCACTAATATCATCATTATCACTAGTATCATCATAATCATCATCATCATTATCCACATCATCAGCATCATCATCATCATCATCATCATCATCATCATCATTATCATCATCATAATTAGCATCATCATAATTAGCAGCATCGTCATCATCATCGTCATCATCATTAACCATTATCATCACAATCAACGTCATCATCATGCAGCAGGTCCCATGCCGAACCTCACCCTCATTAATGCCCGCCGACAAGCCTCTCCATCCCTGACCATCTCCTCTGCCTCAAGCTCTCCCATCTTCAGGGTGTCTTGCATGTCCTGTGTCCAACTTCGTCCTGGTTTACACTGCTTCTTCCCCCACGAACCAACCACGCCTTCCGTGGGTGTTCTGACACAGCCACTGTGACGTTCACTGTGACCAAATTCTGCCAGTTTCCGAGACATGATCTTTTTAATGTGAATTCTTATACTGTACCATAATTTTGAAGACTGTGTTGCGTTACACTGGATGGTAATGTTGGTTCCCTTCACATAATAAAAGTCATCTGTTTCGTTAGGATATCCCATTTTTGGTGGTGTGAAAACTGGAAAATAGGAGGAATACATTATCACTTTAGAATAAAAGAAGCACATTGTCACTTTAGAATTTAAAATAAAAAACAACACATTATCACTTCAGAATAAAAGAAATCGAAAACACCGATCTCATCTTATCTCATCTTGTTCCTATTGTACCTTCCGGTGTCAAGGTGAAGTATAAACAGCGGGAAAGTGCCCGCTTATGGGCTTCATGTCTCGATATTCCCATGTAATCTACTATTCCCTACGTCCATAGTTTACGTCCTCTGCTTCCATCTGGTCTGTACACCATAGCTTGTTGTGGTATGCTGCTAGTTAGTAACCTAGTTGCCGGCTTCCTGGCCTAGAGGTTAGCGACTTTTCTCCGTAATCTAGTATACTCTTGTAAGTAACGTGACGACGGTGAGAATCAGCAGTGGTTCGAATCGCGTCGGTAACTTACGGGGTATGTGAGTCGGCCGCTCAGAAAGCAATGGCAAACTACTGAGCGTAATCTTGCCAAGAAATCAAAAATCAGCTGAAAGATGCTGATGTTGACAGAGATGTCATGTATTCTAGTACAGTCTAGCGCTGATGTAACCTCCAATTTAGTCAGTCCGTTTATATTTCGTAGATTTTCTACAAGCAACACAAAAACACTTCAGGAAACAAGTCCCATTGACAAATAAGCTCCACTGGCACATAAGAGTCAATAAGCACACAATCGCATGCGAAAAAGAGAAACACGTTGTCACTACAGAATTAAAAGACACGCATTGTCATTTCAGAAGTAAAAAACAAAATATTGTCATTTTATAATTTAAAAGAGCGTATTGTTATATTAGAATAAAAGAAACGCATTGTCACTTCATAATTAAACAAGAGTAATAGAAACGCATTGTCACTTCATAATTACACAAGAGTAATAGAAACACATTGTCACTTCATAATTACACAAGAGTAATAGAAACACATTGTCGCTTCAGAATTTAAAAAGTAAATATTCTCACTATATAATAAAAGATTCACATTGTTAGTACATAATACAAGAGACACATTGTCAATTCACCTTAAGGGACTCATTATACACACTAAATTAAAAGACAGATTTAAGAAAAAGGAAAATAGAACAAGCACTGTGCGTTAATTCCAAATAAAGCTAATTTAATCATAGCCTGTCATGTAAGTTAAAGCACAGAAGCCGAACACAATATATTGCACGATTTCTTGCCTGCCATATTTCGCTGCAATTCGTCAGGTCATATTGCAGTGCTGTCTATCATATGAAGTGAATAAATGAATTATTCATTCATTCAGTAGCATGTCCTTTGCAGAACCTCGCTCCGATAACAACCTTCTGGAAAACCTCTCGATCTTGAGCAAGATGTCCCGCGTCTGATACACCCATCTTGAGATCATCCGCCACATCCTGCACCCATCTTCTCTTTGGCCTTCCTCTTGCTCTCTACACAGGCATATGCCCTTCCATTATTGTTCTCTATAAACTTTCGTGACGTTTCAAGTGACCAAAATACTTCAATTTTCTTTGTTTTATCGTATTTAATAGCCAACCCTCCTCAATATTCAACTCTTGAAGTATAGATGCATTTGTTCTTTTCTTTACCCAAGATATTCTTAGAACTCGTCTATAACATTTATATTCAAAGACGTGTATGCGTTGTTCAGCTTGTTTAGTAAGTGTCCATGTCTCACAGGTGTATGTTGCTCTTAAAAATCTAATTTTTGTAGTTCTGTCTGTCCCACTCCATAATTTATTCAGCTGTTTTAGTCTTTGAAGAGCAATAGATAGTCGCCGTTTAATTTCTTTCATTGTGTCACCATTATTGGTAATCGATGACCCAAGATATTCGAAATTTTCCACCTCCTCCAATTTTCCCCCATTAATGTATATTTCTTTCTCCATAGTAGTTTTTTATGTATGCATTATCTTTGTTTTTGCTATGTTAAGATATAAGTTGTGATTTTCACTATTCAATTGGGTTGAGGCTATTAGGTTTTCTATGCCGTTCTGTGTTGTGGATAGTAATACTGTATCATCAGCATATCGAATCTCTGGTAAAATGATTTATACTCTGGCTAAAATACTTGGTGAGATGCAGCGAAATCTGCCAGGCAATAAATTGCCCAACCTATTATTTTGTGGCTTGTGTGTTTAAATTCACTAAGCGGACACATTGCGTTATGCCATATAAATATCAGGCAGCCCACACAAATATTAAGTAAAAACGAATGGAATACATTATGATATGTCATTTAACTATTAGGTCGTTAGTCGCGATTCCAACTGCACGGCAACGGTTGTCCCCATTATGCTCTGTTCCTGTGCCAGTGAATATCCTACAAAATGCTCCTCACTGCCCTATGTGAACAATGGAATAGACAGGAGTCTCGACAAGCCAACAGTCCATACAGGTACACTGTGCATAAGGCCGCCATCAGAATGCCAACACAAAAGTCCTTCACAGAAAATACAGTTCATCGTTGGTGGAAGTGGCAGTCACTAGAACACCAGCAGCCTAAACACAATTACAAGTCGAGAGGATCGACTTCATTGCTCCTGGTTTTATCCCATATGGCTCGGTCCCTGTCCGCATGGCTGCCCTCCGAAAGCATCGCACAAAGCACGAACACCGTAGCTTTAGCGACGACCCCCAGGAGTCTCCGAGAAAACTGCACTTGTGAACCGAAACAGACAATCCAGTCAATTCTGTTACAAGCCGACCGACATCATTCCGAACATGCAGTTCACGTTACAACAAGCGTTGACATGTGTAAAATCATTCCAAACGAAATTCACAGCTCACAGTGTCGCGCCACGCACTAAACTCAGTAGCAGGGGGACAGAACCAAGCACTACCAGTCCAACATAAAGAAAATGCGACTGAAAACTATAGTCACAAGCATAAACACTCCGGAAGCTTAACGGTTCAAATGCCTATCCGCCATTTTGGGAACGGAAGTCTTAGGTAAAACAATCTATTATGAGACACCGCAGTAGAGAAGGGGTGAGAGTAGAGGCTGTTAGCTGCATATCCTTTTCAGGACGTAGCAGTAAACCCCAGCATCTTTTGGCTGTTCGTGATTTCTGGGCAAGTTTACGTTCACTAGTTTACCGGTGCTTTCTGAACAACCGGCAAACATCTTATTTCATTAAAAAAAACAACGTAAGACAGTCTGCTGCCAAATCGCCCACAGCTGTGTTTCGACCGCGAGTATACGGGGTTACGTACTGCAGTCTGTAACCCCTTCATCACGGAGCAGGTGAGGGTCGAGGAGCCCAAACTACAACCGAGTAGCCCAGGGATAAGCAGGGTCCTGGAATGCGGCTGCATGGGCAATAACGGGTCACGAAGAAAGTAACATGGCAGCAAAGACGTATAACTGTGCATAGCAAACCGCCGGCTTAGAAGGGACGGAGGCAATCGGCCAAATAGAAAGAAATATCGAAATCAGATCTCAGAAAGCAAGTGCACTTATATATCAACCTACATCGATACTGAAACATAAAAATATAATTATGTCTGCAAAACGACACATAATAAATGGCATATTAAACCACCCCTAAGTTATCAACGTCAAACTTAGACATTGTTTAAATCACGCTTACGTAAAATCAACACCCGGGAGATGAGATGCTTGAGGAGAGCTGCCAAGCTGAATAACCGAGACCGAATAAGAAAGTATGTTATCAGAGAGACAGAGGGATCAACACCTTGTGCCATATATATTGAAAGGCAAAAGATCACATGGTTCGGCCATCGAGTTAGAATAAAGCACCATCAACTACTAGCACTGGCCCTACATCAAAGAGGATCTGCTACGAGAGCAAGAGGACGCCCGAGAAGAAAATGGATTGACCGACATCAAAGGCATTGTACTATCACACGGAATGACACTATCCAGTGAAACCAATAGGGTGCCTGAGTGTCAACTATTCCTCCCAACGACGATTGACCGCAAAAGTAGAAGATGGGGATGATGATGATGATGATGATGATGATGATGATGATGATGATGATAATGATGACTTTGATGATGATGATGATGATGATGATGATGATGATGATGATGATGATGATGATGATGTGTAATCATTTGTAATCACTTCCCTTTACACTTCACCTCAATTTCATGTTTCACCACATACTCTGATAGCCGCTTGCTGTTCGCAATACAATATTTCAATTACCTGAATGTCAAGTGCACTTGAAATCTCATGCCTCCTTATATATATACTTCAGTGACTGACGTTGAATACGAAGGAAGATTTTTATCATAGTATAAGAAAAACGTTACTTTTTGTGTTTATCAAGGTTTGTTCTCATCTTCGCTATTTGGTCATCTTGTACTTCTGTCCATTCTGAAACCTCTCTGTACCTCTTGCAATGTATGCTCTAAATTCTCTTCTATTCTCTTTACGATGCTTCCCAATACGATTCTGCTATCAGGAGGCACTAGTGCGAGAGCACTACAGTTGGTGCGCAGTTATAAGTAAGCTCCTAAATTGTTATTATGTTAGCAACTAGTTCAGGATGAAAGCTCCAAAAAGCGGATAGTTAGAGCATTACTTTGCTGATCCGGCAGCTTCTACAGCTTGCCTTGTTTCCGATGTATTGGTATTGCCTTTTCTCTAAAGTAAACTAGGCATGTCAAGAGAGGGATCATGCTGCATAGACATTATATGGTCTCTACACTTCAGCCCATGCTTTTTGCTATGGAGAGTTATAACTCCATTCTTGGTTCCCTTTATGGATTGTAGTTATTATGTATCTCTGCAGTCGGAATGGGTTTACCTGAAAGTGGGGGAACTGTAATAGGGAAAGCTAACCCACACGCAAAATCAGTCCGGTGCACTAGAAATAATAGCCCGTGTATGGACGGACAAAGTGATCGAACGGAAAACAAAATCTATAGATTATATCTGAATTTGAACTTGACATATGATAAAAAAGCAAGATAAATACTCAAATGATAATGAGGAACAACGAAGACTGTAATTATGTTTACTGAACTAACGTGAAGTACAACTGATTTAAACTGTGATTATTATCTAGATACAAAATATATCTTACCACGAGGAACACAAAATCCCATATACATCTGCACTACTATGAGTGCGAGGATATAGATAATAATCATTCTGTGATATTTTCACAGAAGAAACTGCATTGTGCCATTTCTGTTGTTAGGTACTGTAAAAAAATAAAGAAGAAAACAAACAGTATATATATATATGTGTGTATATATATATATATATATATATATATATATATATATATATATATATATATATATATATATATATATATATATAATATATATATATATATATATTCATTCAATCATTTAGTAGCATTTCCTTTGCAGAACCTCGCTCCCATGACAACCTTTAAGAAAACTGCTTTGTCATAAGAAAGATGTCCAGCATCAGATACACCCGTTTGGAGATCATCTGCCACATCCTCAACCATCTTCTGTTTGGCCTTCCTTTTCCTCCTTTCCTTAGCATATATCCCTACATTGCCATATAGCTGGTGCCCGAGAATTACGTCATAGCTGACGTCGTTTGACAACAAACAGACTTTGTGGAGTTCTCTACAGAGAAGGCAGTGCATTTTGATTCTGGAGCGAATTGGCCTGGCTACGGACTTGTTGGCATTTATCTGTGGCTATAAAGCTGATAACACATGGAAGGATCCTGTAGGAGATCAATAGCGCCACTTATTCAGAAACGGCGGGCAGAAACCTAGACGGAATCTGTGCAGCAGCGACAACAGACTGTGTAACTGAGAGAAGGATATGTACAGAGGTATAAGAACAATGGCGAACACTTTGTAACAAGTTTGATGTATTTAGAATATGCATTGTAACTATAATTCAAACGCCCGCCTGGCAATAACAGGCCGTTTGAATGTTCAAGATAAGATATTCATTACAACGAATAGTTTCAACAGTCGGATTAAACAGCATTCGTATTGTTCAGCCCAGGAGTTACTTCGTCTTTTAAGTTCACAGTTGGCTCCAGTTGCTATTACCCTGATTCAGTTATCATTGAGCCGAATCTAGTTATACCTGCTGTCTGGTTCATAACGTTATTAGACAAAAAATCCTAATGAAGAGGAACCTACAGCTTGGCATACATTATTGTTCTCCCCAAACTTTCATGACGTTTCAAGTGACCAAGATATTTCAGTTTGCTTTGTATTATATATAGCGAAAGAGACAGAGTCAGAGAATACGTAATATATTGTGGGTGAGATAAGACAGAGACAAAGCATCACTCCTGATTTACGAGAGAAAAAAAAAACTACACCTCAACTCAACATATTCTTCGTCTTCTTCTTTCGTTCGCTTGAAATATGTCTATAACTGCAATGCTGTCTCTTGTATGAATTGAACTGACTTTTTCAGTTCAAACAGCGGTCCATAGAGTTTATTTTCCACTGTCGTCTCTCTAGGCCAGAAGGTTTGCCTAGATATGTTATATTTTGGGCAGTCTTGGAGTATGTGCTCTGCTGTCTGCGACGCCAATCCACATGTGCACATGGCTGTTTCACCAATCTTGAATTTTGTATACATGTGGTTGCGTAATCTATTGTGCCCTGTTCTGAGGCGCAGAATAATGACTTGTTCTGGTCTGTCCATAACGTGGTAGTCATCTTGAGCAGGTTTTGGTGGCTTTCTGACTGATTTGATAATTCTTTTCTTTTGGTGGTATGTAACGGGCACATCAGGCTGGTCTTCTTTGGCTCCTTCCTTAGCCAATTGATCAGCTCTGTCGTTCCCGGGTACTCCACAGTGGGATGGTATCCACTGTATGGTGACCTTATGCTGACTGCTAAGTTCAGACAGTAGTGTCCTTAGTACTGGCAATTTCCCAGACAGGAGCGCCTCGAGTACTGATTTTGCATCTGTCAATAGCACCACAAGTTGTGTACCATTGCTGGTATTTAGTAATTTCTCTGTTGCTATCTTGATTGCCTCAATTTCAGCATCGTAGTTATGGCAGTACTTTCCTGTCGGTACTCTAGCTGTGTCCCTAGTATTATTTGGGTATTCTATATACACTCCCGCTCCTCCATTTCTAACAGCATTTTGTGCAGACCCATCTGTGTAGACTCGGATCCAGAGGTCCTGTCACGAGATAGAAGCCATAGATTCGACCTTGTGGTATAAGGCAGACAACCCTACTATTGCCCGACCCGGTTCTCTGGAAAATTACCGCCCTTTGGCTGGCGTTCTAGATGATTCTAAAAACTCAGACCAGGTGAATTTGAATCACCGGCTGACAGCGCATGATTTTGGCGCATGCGCAGTGGATTAGGCCGGGCGGACAAAGAACAGTTTCTGGCTGTCAGGGCGCGTGGACAGACGCTTTTGTGCACAGTGTGTTTTCATTAGAGAGAGCTGGGGCGACCGATGTCTCAAGATGGTTAAAGACATCCGACGTTTAGTCCTGCCTAGTTACAGCTACTCCAGTATGAAACTGTGTTCAGCAATCTGAAGGTATGTGTACCCTTTAGTTTATTTAACTTTGGTACTCAGTGACCCGATAGTGATAGGCGGTGTGTACTAACCGTGGCGCGGGAAAGTGGGGCATGTGTGAACAGACTACTGGCGTTGCCTGAAGGCAAAACCTGTTGAAGCGTTATTTGCTAGCAGTGTAATACAGGGATATTTATTGTGTTAGCGGCGCTGGGGTTATTCACAGCTACTGTAGGTTGGGTTAAGTTGGTTCAGGACAACGAGAGCTGTAATTTGAGTTCCCACATGAACCAGCTTCCTGAAATCGAACGTCGTCGATGCGGAATGACGTCACGAGGAGGAAAGCGGAAGTGGTGTAGGACGTCGCCTATACTAGGGCATGTGCGGGCTCAATCGACGCAGCTCGGCGAGGCGATTGTAGTGCGAAGATATATAGAACTATCGGAGGACGTTTCAAGGTCGTGACTTGAGTCGAAAGTCTTTGTCACTTGGTGGGCGACCACTGGCTTCTTTTCTTGGCTTTCCTCTCATCTGTCTTATAGATAGTGTCCCTCAATGGACTGCCAGCTTAATATAGTGGATCCCGGAGAGGGGGACAATGTGGGAGAATTGACCGACGTGACAGGGCTGTCCTATAAGGGCAGTGACACCGTTCTAAATGCTCCGGCCCTTGAGGAGGGAGGGAGAGAACGGGGTGTGGATCTCTGCTACATGGAGAATTATTAAGACCATGTATATACTATTGGATTTAGATTTTGTACCTGAGGCACGGTACTATATCTGCGCTGGCTGGTAATAGGGACGTGAACCAGGGAGATTGGCGTGACCCAGGAAGGGGTCCAGATGCTCATCATCGGCCCTACTTCAGGGCCATTCTGCCTACCATTACTAATGATTCACTAACCCTATATGTCATGTAGAAGTTTTGTAGAGTAGGTCGACACCTCAGTGACGAGTGACCAGCCACCTTGGCCCAAGCTATACTCCAGTCCGGGGAAGATAAAGCGGGACACTTAGCAGCCTGTCAGGTCCTAGACCCCGTTCTTCACTGGCACCTGTGAGCAGCATATGAAGGGACTGGGACTCTCCTGTGAAGAGTCCATGTAGCTGAGGAAGGTGGTGAGAGTGAACTCGCTCAGGGTAAGCTTGGTTCTAGATACTTTCACTGAGTGTTGTCTTCCACAGGTTCTATCTTCTTGAGTGAAGTCTTATCAGATGGTGACGGGTCCAGTGATTGGGACCAGGCAAGTGTGATTAGCGGACCAAGAACCGTACTATGAATCCTACCATGTATGTGTCACCCGAGTTTACTACACAAGAGGTTGAGTCCGACTAACCCTTGGCCGTCGTCAATACCAAGTATGTTTACTATGTCTATGATATCTGCTGACCGACTACACTCACGGCAAGTACCTTCATGGAGTGATGGTGCCTTGTATCAGAACTATCGACAGATCCCTTACCAGCTAGAACCAGATTGTATTGACTTTGAGTGCCAGGCCAGTTTGGCCTATGAATCCGCTGGAGTCTAGAGACTGTATCTCCAGCATCAACATTCCCCATCATCATCTGAGAAGTTGCTCTCATATTTATGACACTCTGGTGAACTTTATCAGAGAGGGCAACTCCGTGTTCATATTGGGTCCTGCCAGATCTTGAACATTTCGTCATCTGTGTGGAACACTCATTGGGAGCATCACGGAGTAGGTTTTCCGGAACGAGTCCAGGTCGACCAACTATTATCCTTTCATCTGGGCGAAGACGAGAGCTGGATGGAAGACTATCCAACTCTGGTGAGATCTAGTAACAGGATGACCTGTGGCGTCTACTCGAAGCCTTGCCAGTGATGACTGCTCCACCCTTAAGCTACTCCCAGGCTTGCTGTCTGGACTGTTCTATCGGTTAATAGGTCTATCTCATCATCATCATCCCCACCATCATCACCCTCATTTGTACAATACACAATATTGTTTCCATATAGATGCCAGAGTTGAGTGTTGAGTCATGCAGTCAGGACGATGTGTGGGTGGGGTAGTATCCCTTGGTTAACTGCAGTGAGATAGGTATACAGCTTCATCAAGGAAGCTGAGAGTGGCTGTTCTGCGCTGCACACTGTTCTGTTCTTCCTTGTCAAATATTCCTCTCACTTTTGTCTGGATTTGTAATGATAGTCTATGCTCATCTTTCCATGGAGTTCGCTCTGGAATAGTTGTTAGGGGGATACCAACTGTGGGCAGATCAGTGGTTTCAGATTCGTTTGGCCTGGTGGATAAAACTACTTCTTTTCAACCGCTCCATAGCTAGGTTTTCAAATATGTTCTTCATAAAGTGGCCTGGCAAGCTGAGGAACTTTTCTGCTTGTATCAGCGTTTTCGTGTCTCTGCGCTCACTCAGTGCTTGTGTCCTCCCCATCTTCTCCATTTCCACTATAGGGGTTGATCTCATCCCTCCTGTGGTGACTCTAAGTGCTTGATTTTGCACTTTGTCCAGCTCTTGTAGTGTGGTTTTTGATGCCGAGCACCACGCAGTTGACCCGTATTCCAGGTGTGGTCTTATGCTCTGTTGATAAACTTTGCTAAGTATTTTCCCACTGGCTCCCCATGTGGTTCCACTTAGCTTTCTCAGGATGGCTATTTTCCTTCTGGCTTTTGCTATTGCTTTGTTGATGTGCTTTCTCCGTGTCAGCCTACCATCAAATGTTACTCCAAGGTATGTTGGTTCTTTATCTTCTCTTAGGGGTGTTCCATTTATCTGGATGATCCCTGCCTTTTGTTTTGGAGAGAGGGTAAATAGGGTGGTGCTGCACTTGTCAGTGTTTATGCTGACACACCATCTAATTGCCCATGCAACAAATGTATCTACAGCTCTTTGTAGCAATCAGGTGGCCACTGATGCATGTTCATTTGTGCTCCATAGAACCAGGTCATCGGCGTACATTGCCGCTTTAATTCCATTCGGTAGATTAGCAACGAGATCATTGATGAAGATTAGAAAAGGTGTGGGGGACAAGACTCCGCCCTGGGGAACACCGTGACGCAGTAGTACTTTCTTGCTCTTGAGTTAGTCTATCTGTACTCGGGCTTTTCTGTTGTGCAAGTATGCTTTCACCCATTTGTACATTCTTCCATTGACTTTGCAGTTTCTCAGTTTATTCATCAGACCTTCTTTCCAGACTTTGTTAAAGGCTTTCTTCAAATCTATCCATGCCGCAAGCACCAGCTTCTTCTCTTGGAATGCATCCTCAATTTCCTGAGAGAGGTAGGTTGTCTGATCTTCCGTAGAGTAGCACTGCCTAAAGCCAGCCTGCTGTGGCACAAGGATGTTTTTACTTTCAATGTACCACTGCAGTCTGTGATTGATGATACGCTCCAGTGTTTTGCAGAGACAGATGGTGAGGCTAATTGGTCTGTAGCTAGAGGCAATGGAACTATCTTTCCCTGATTTTAGGAGGGGTATCATGATTGCTTCTCTCCAGGCTTGTGGTACACTGCCTAAGGTCCAACTCTTATTGAAGATCTGCAACAGCTTTGCTTTGGCCTCTGTTCCTAGGTTCCCGATCATTTCATTGGAGATACCATCAGCTCCTTGTGACTTTCTCATTTTCAATTTTGATATGGCTAGCTCCAGTTCGCTGATTGTGATGGGTGCCTCCAGAACCTCATGTACTATTTCCTTCTGTCCAGTATGTTGTCGTTTCTCTCGAATCTCTTGTTGTTTCTCTGGAATAATTTTGATATTGTTATCTTGTGCGAATGAGTCCGCAAAATGGTCAGCTGCTTGCTTTCTTGTTAAGATGTTTCCATCTTTATGCAGTGCAATTTTTGAGTTTCTCCTGTGCCCTCATCGTTAAGTTGTTTTATTAGCTTCCACAATTTCCTTGTGTCTCTTTCAAAGTTCAGAGACTCTGTTTTTTCCTGCCAGATTTTTCGTCTAGCCTGCAGCTTGGCCCTTTGAAATTTGGCTTTTGCGTGCTGGAATCTATTGTGGTGCTCTTGGCTGGGTGTGGCCTCTGCTTGCTTTCTACACACTTCCACATCATTATGCAACTGTTCCAGTTCACTACTCCAGTAGGGTTTATATTGTTTACGGGCTCCTCTTGGTACTGTTTCTCGCGCTGCCTGTAATATGCATTTCCCAAACTCTTCAACTACATTATTTATGTCTTTCTCAGTGTTCAGGTTTCTAACCAGTATGCTGGTGCGATTCTTGTACGTTGCCCAGTCTGCTTTCTTGTAGTTCCACCTCGAGAGGGTGCTGCTTTCACTTACAAGCTCATTTTCTACAGTTAGAAAGATTGGCCGATGGTAGCTGCCACCAAGTTGTTTCCCAACAATTCGTGTAATGTTCCACTCCAGGTCTGGTGAATGAAAAGCCAGGTCAGGTGTAGTTGTAGAGTGCCATGATCTCGAGTAGAAAGTATGTGGGTCGGATGGCTTGTTAACCAAGAGGAATCTATTCTCATCCTGCCAGTCTTCCAGTCTCTTTCCTCTCTGGTCCATGTGATCATAGCCCCAACTCTGCGAGTGGCTGTTTACATCGCCACACACAATCATTTTTTTCTGTTAATGGCAGTGTGTCCAGTGGCTGTGGGCGGTCACTTGGGCAGTAGTAATTGATCAAGTGTAGGTCTGTATAGCCTGTCTTAAGTTTAAGTGTCTGATACTCAGCCCCTTCCTTGTAGACTTCGATTTGGGAAGCAGTGATGTTATTTTTACAAGGGTAAGTATCCCACCTTTTGGCACGTCCTTTCGGTCAGATCGGTAACACTGGTAGCCTTTGATTTTGAAGGCTATATTTTCGTTGACGTGAGTTTCTTGCAAGCAACATATGCTAACCTTTTCTTGGTCCAGGATGTTTTCTAATTCTACTTTTTTTTTTTGCTGACGCCCTCCGCATTCCAGTGCATTATTTTAAATCTTTGTTTAGTATGGCCAGCCGTTCTATTCTCATGTCCCCTGGCTCCACAGGACATCTGAGAAGGACCTCTAGTAGTTGGGGTTGGGCCCTTTCGAGACATAGGGCCCGGCACTGCACCTGCCTGGGGGTCCAGAGCAGGGCGAGCACCATAACATTTAGCAGTAGTCGACATATTGCATGTTGCGTAATTGCGTGGCATCCTGATTTCTGTGGTGTGTTTCCTGGCTGGTTGCCTCCGCCTTCAGCACCTTTCCTTTGCTAGAGAAGACTGTGGTCTCACTCAAATTTAGATGTGTACACACGCACACAAGTGTCTGCACATGCATGTATGTGTATACACATCTAGAGCACACTGGTTATTTTCCGGCGCCAGAAACTCGCCGTCGCCCCTTCTGTTAGTTTAAACAGTTCCGCCACGTGAAGGCCAGGAGTTGGACTTTTGCTGCATAGGTTATGTATTCACGAGCCATTGGGGTATTTAAGCAATGTTGGGCGCTCACCCCAACACTGCGCCCCGGCTACATACAGCAACATTTGGAACCAACTCAACATATCACTTTTAGCATTCGCTTCAGGTCAACTGACAATAAAATACCTACACCTTTGATGGAACCCTTACCAAGCATGACCTAACCTCCGCATTCTGCACATGCTGTGATGAATCATCACTTGATTACATCCTAACACGCCCATCCGAAAATGTGAACTCCCATTACCAGTCTTGCTCACCCTTTGGTTTCTTGGATTGGATATGGGAAGGCTAGCTCTGCAAGCATTTCCCATGGAGATGGTGCGTTTGGTACCGGGAAGGCAGGTCTCTACGCCGACCTCACAGCGATGGAGGCAGGGTCTATTCCATGTTCAGTTTAGTTTAGATTAGTTTAGTAGACGGATCAACAACATGGCACACGGGTGTAACCCATAAGTGCTCCGTTCTACTCCTAACTCAAGAACTGCTTACTTCTAGTTTTCATTCATTACTCCTAACTCTGTCCTAAGCCTGTCTAGAGAATCTCAGCTCAGTGCACGAACTCCTTAGCACCGGCAAGAATCCTGAAATACTTTGAGTAGATTTTTAACTCAAACTTTTGCCCGAGCATCGCGGTTAGGCTACTCTTTTTCGATGTCCAACTGACAAGGGAATTTTTACATGCGCAATAATACACACGGGCGTCCGATCTCACTACCCAGAGACCAGGGGAAATTTTGTAATTAGAAGTATACTTGAAAAAATCCCAGTCCTCACCGGGTCTTGAACTCGGGACCTCAGCACTTGAGGCAGACATCATACCTCGAGATCACTCAGCCCCCCCCCCCCCCCCCCCCACCCCACAATTCCATGTTCAGTCGACCTGAGTACCAACGGTTAGGACTTGGGAGTTGAAAAGAATGGTCTCCCTGAAGATTCAAAACTAACCAATTATCCAATCATACTTACAACCAACCATACAACAAACCAACAATCCAACCATCCCTCCAACCAACCACACGTCTAACCAATCATCCAAATTCAGCTTACTGGCACAATCGTTAAACAAATTAAGAAGACATTAGAAGCAACAGAGATGTGGTTCCTGAGATGAATGTTGCGAATTCGTTGGACTGCCAGGGTAACTAACAACGACTGCCTGATACAGGCTAATGAAACTAGAACATTATATACAACAATAAGGAAGAGACAAACATCTTTCTTCCGTCATATGATGAGAAGAGAGGCATTGGAGAACATCGTGAGAACTGGAAAGATCGAGGGGAAGAGAGGCAGAGACAGGCCAAGAGAAATGATGCTGGATGGATTGAGACGGTGCATGGAGGAATACCATCAGCAGAGTTGATCCAGAAAACCAAAGACCGAGATCTGTGGAGAGATATGAACGCCTACGCCAGCTAGCAGGGCACTTGATAATGATGATGAATCTTGTATAGTCAATCCACCATCAGAATAAATGTAGTTTATAAAGATACAGAAAGTAAAGTAATGCACAGAGATGCATAATGTAAAATAATATACAACGAGGCATAAGTAAAGTAATATGTAGCGAGACTGAGAGACATGTATAAATCTACAACTCATCATCCAAATTCAGGCTTACTGGAACAATGAGTTGTAGATTATACGATTTGACTGCACTCAGGACATTCCCATATTCGCTCAGTCCCCTCGTTCAACACCAGTGAAGAGTCATAATACCAATCGTTCCAACCGCCTTCTGATTGAAAGTTCTCCTGGTCTTCTCTTTCAGTCTTGAAATTCGCCCAGAACCCCTGCAAATCCCCCGCGGTATCATTCTCTCCACATGCAGGTTCTCAGTCTGCTCCACCACATTCTCCACCTGGTCCCACAGTCGGCCGACCACATCTCTCTTGTCCATAGGACATCTACCACCAAGAGGTGCATTCCCTGCCAGAATATCCACCTATTCATCCCCCGCAATCCCACATGACCAGGGCAGTCAAATGTCAAGTGTAACGTTGAAACATGTATGAAGTCCCTAGGAAAGCGTGGTTCCGAAAGACATTTCCTGTGTAACGTTGAAACGTGTTGGAACTTGCATGAATCCCCCATACAAAGGCAACGTCCTGAAACGTTGAAAACCCCAAACAGAGATAGCGAGCAGACAAAAAGAATTAAGTAACATAAAGTCACCAAGTTTTCACACATACCACCTGTTTATATTTCCGTTTAACACTGTTAGATGAAGCGTTGAACATTCAAATACACATGTTGACTAGTAATGTCTGGGTACAGGAAGTTGATGTAATGGCGCAAAACTCTCAGATGCGTTATGTCTAAAGGAAATCATGAAAATGACGTCAATCAATCATGTGCCATGCCGTAAAGCCTAGGCGGTCATGACTCGTCATTTCACTCGATCACCAGAGTCGTGGATCAGCTCAGTGTTCCTGTCTCGTCCATGCCATGTGGCCAAGTCATCCATGTATTTTTCTCTCGGTCTTCCTCTTGGTCTGTTCCCTTCGATCTTGCCAGTTGCCACTAAGTTCTGTAATCCATTTCTTCTTATAACATGTCCAAAACATTTTGACTGTCTACGTCTAATTTCTCTAAACAATTTACGGTTTTCATTTGTCTCCTTAAGTACTTGGTCATTGGTTTCTCTGTCTGTCCATGGTATTCTTTGCATTTTCTTCAGAAACCAAATTTCTGCAGCCAACAGATGTTTTTTTTTCCAGCTTGACTGCTCATTGTCCAAGTTTCACATCTATACAAAAGAAGAGGCTCTATGTATCCCCTCAACACTCATTATCTTGTTTCAATTGACATCTTTTTATTGGTCAGAATGTTTTTCATCTTCCTAAAGGCTACTTTCGCCTTGGCGATTCTTGTTCTTATCTCTTCAAGACATCTCCCATCAGATGTTATGACTGTTCCGAGATAATTGTACCGATTCACTTGTTGAAGAATATTCCCATTTACTTGTATATTACATTGTGGTACTTCGTTCTTTCTAGTGACGACCATAACCTGTGTCTTCTTACAATTTAATTCTAACCCCAACTGCTCACTGTGTACAACAACTGCATCTACTGGCTTGTTCCATATCTGTGATCCGGTTTCCCACGAGGAAGGACGCGTTTGTGTGTTCTCCTCCTTTTTGGATTAATTTTCCTGTTTATCTACATTTGTACGCAATGGATTTTATATGGTTGTGATCACAATGATGCCGTTCAACTGTTAAACTTGTTTTACAGTTGCTATATGTGCAGTGTTAGATATAATTGCTAATAATATTGTATTCAATGACACTATGGATAAATTATTCATGGAACGGCGGTGCGTCAGTGATAGCTTGAACTTGCCAATCACATCACTTGGATTTAAACCGTGGGCGGCGCTACAATGTTTCCGTGTTTGTTGAAACGTAATAGTATGTAATCATGTCTGTCGAGGAGGAAATTTCTGTGCTGTAGTTAGCGGGAGAAAGGGGGCGAAGTAGATCTGAGGGTCGAAGTGGATTACGATCTGCAGTAACAAGAAACTACACACTCAACAAAGAGCAGGAAGTGAAAAGCAAACTAAAGAACTGTTTTAGCTCGCCATCACTGTCTGTTAAATGTATGAATGACGGTAAATGCATCTCTATCATATTCAACAATACAATACATTACGAACATGTCTGACCAATTATTACCATGAAGCCAAAGTTGATTATAGAAAAGACCGACAAGGAGCAGAGGTTGAAGTCAAACTATCATCTCCCCTACACACGTTACACTTGAACCACACGCAAAATAAGATTTTAGTACAATGAGAAAACGCTCGCGACACAATTCGTCGAAATTGAGCAGGCAGCACGGAAACTGACAAGTGACTCGCTAAACATATCTGCCGATCTCAGCACACTAGTTTCTGCCATAAAACCACCGATCTACAGCGGTCACGCTATTGTCAGACAACCATAAAATCAACACTGCCTGCAGCGGCAGTCGTTACAGCATCAGGCGATAGTAACAACATACTCCAACATGCCACGACTCAACACAGCAGCAACTCGAATAGCATCTTCTTCTAACCAACCAGTGTTGCTAGCCATTGAATACCCGATGAGGCGCCTAGGGGACAGTATACAACCAAATGAAAACAATTTCAACCAAATTGAGGTTGCATCATCGGTATTAGATGAGAGCCCAGCTACAAATCAACACTCATGCGGTTGTCAGCAGCACATTGAAAAGTTAGAGGCACGTTTGAAGGTACTTCTAGACGCCGCCTCTAACAACTCAGACAAGATCGCCAGGATCACTAATGACTATATCAACCTCAAGTAAGAGTTCGCTCTCCTCAGAGAGAAAAATGGTATACTGAAACGCACTATTGAGACTTTACAACGCGCGCCCACTATTGATCAGGGAGCACAGACTTAAAGCTTCGAAACAACACAACCATCCCTGTGAGCGCCAACTATACAGCCAACGAACTACACATCAACAAACAGACAAAGCCATTCAACAGGACTCGCCATTTCCCATCGAAGTAAAAGTCAGCAATCGATTTGAACTACCACAAGAGCAATTGGTAAACGACAGTCAGTACGACGAGACACTGCTGACAGACAACCCGCCTATTAAAGAAACGGCTGGTAACCTGCATTAAGGCAGTCCACAGCCGGATAATTATCAATGGCAGAAACAAAGTGCAAGACGTACCAGAAGCCAGTACACACAGAGACTACCAACTGACTGCACCCACTTGATAATTGGCGACTCCTTGATGAAAGGCATAAACAGTGATCGTATGTCCTCATCACACGCCGATATAGCTACAAGAATTCCACTTCCAGGTGCAGGAGTAGACAGTCTAACAAACAGTATACGTAGAATGGAAATCAACGAAAACCTGAAGAGGATTACAATACATATAGGAATTAATTACACAATGAGAAACCAAAATATCACCATTTATAAGTTAAGGAAAACTACAAGACATATTACGCCATAAGTTTCCAAATTCTAAAGTTTTTTTTCTCTTCCTTCATACCACCAAGTTATGGCCCCGAACGTCGACTAGCCGACATAAACAACAACACCCTAGAGAAATTCTGTAATCAGTATAATGTACACTTCATCAACAATACACCATTTTTTACATCGCAAAGAGGCGCGCCAAAGAAACGATTTACAGTGACCAGATCCACACATCCACATTAAGTAATAGCTTCCTTGCTAAAAAATTAAATATCCAGAGAGGGCACAAAACATGACCAACACACAAACACGACGAACATTGATTACTGAAGCCAGTCGAAATACCCCAATCGCCCCAGATAAACGTCTGCTGGCGTCTGACCCTTGAACTCCTACCATTCAATGTGCATACATTCTACCAAGAATAAATCAACCTCTCCTTCCTATCCCCACCCTCACACGTGAAGGAAATAACTACCAGGAAGATTACCCTAACCTCACTTCCAACGAACCCTCGTTGCAAGCAGCGGTACACACGCACGGCAGTAATACCACTTTCGCACACCAAGCTCAAGACAGCTATGGTGGGCTCCATAGCAGACAACAAGAGACTCCACATCACCAAGTTCACGCCAGCAATGAGCGAACAAGCAGGCAACAGGTTCCGCATCACGAAGTTCACGCCAGTAATGAGAGACCAAGCAGACAACAACAGGTTCCGCATCATTGGAGTCCAGAACTTCTATACTTGATGCAATTTAGTCCTTCCGCACTGAATCAAGCCTTATGATGTCTCTACAATACAGACCTGTGAGATAGGATACGTATTAAAACGGATACCTATATGCATTGATACCAGTAACAGTGCTTCCTCCTTGAACTTTAATTGCTTACTGTTTACCGTTTATTTCCCGTGTGGGATACTCCACCTTAAACAGAAAAAATGACTTGTATAGTCATTTATTCATTCTTTTGGATAACAGCTGGGTATTTAGCTTGTGAAGTAGTATTTTCAGGTTAATTATTTGTTGTATGTTCTTTCATTTGTGTTATTCTGTGTTTGCATTATATTTGTTAGTCGAATTAGTTATATCGTTATAATATTGTCATTTACTTATCGATTTGTATTACTAATATTTTCTAAGCTAATGTAAGTGTGAATTTTTATGATCTTGTATTTTTGCTTAATTTTGACTAATTTACACTTTCTTCATGGGTGAAATGTCTGAGAAGTGGCAAACACTGGCTCAATACGTCAGGAATACGCCTTGGACACTTAAACTTTTGCAGCTTATTTAACAAGCTACCAGAGTTATCTTCTATTCTTAATCAAAATTATTTTCATTGATTCGGCCTTAGTGAAAGTAGGCTTAATGAAAACATTTCAGATGAGGACATCTCTATTAAAGGGTAAAATGTTTTTAGAAGGGATCCCTGTAGGAAACAAGAGACAGGCATAGTAGCCTATGTTTCTAATTTACTAAATGCTCACCGTAGTCTAGACCTTAAAACTTGCGAAATAGAATATATTTGGTTAGAGCTAAAATTTCAAAACCGCACACCCCTTATAATTGGCTATATCTATTGAAATCCCAGTGCTGGACACGTCCGGTACGAAAACTTCACTACCATGATTGATGTGGTTTTCGCTTCCGGGAAGGAATTATACTACTCGGAGACTTTAACATTGACACCAACAAATCCAACATAAGTATGGGGAAATATAATTGCATCATACAATCTCCAACAAATACTACAACAAGCTACTAAAGTAACAAAGTCATCGTCAACAGTCATAGATCACATTTATGTAACTTGCTCAGACAACATCATAGAATGCACCGTACCCAATTGTGCAATGAGCGATCACTACAAAATATGCTGCACCTGGTCTAAAAAAGGAATTAAAACTCCTAAACATAAACACATAAGTGTAAAATATAGAAGTTACAAAAATTTCAACCAAAACGCATGTTTACAGGACTTGCTCAGTTCACCTCTAGGCAATGTTTATCAGCTTCCTGACCCGGATGATGCTCTGGAATTCTGGATGAAAACCTTTATTGATGTTCTGAGAGACATGTGCCAAGCAAGGAAGTTCGAGTAAAACATCACGTCAAGCCACCTTTGGATCACCCAGGAAATACTTGAAATTATGAGAGACAGCGATAAAGCACATAAAAAGCGGGATCTCAGCGCATACCGCACTCTATGAAACAAAGTTCAATTTACCATACGATGGGAAAAGAAAAATTACTTTAAGAACTTAGTAATGGATAAAACAAATAGTAAGGATATATGGAAGGCAATAAACACCTTGACAAACAAGTATAACTTCCGAAATTCTTTATCATCAAATCATATTACATGCGACCAACTCAGTAATTTGTTTCAAACTAACATAGACCAGTTGAAGGATTCAATACCTAATTCTCCTTGCAACTTATCTTTACTGTCATCGTTTTGCGAGAATATATGCTCCCATGATATTCTTTCCGACATACCGATAATGACAATCACTGAAGTATTCACTTACCTCAGTAACCTAAAAAAACACAACCTCATCTGGGTTAGATGGAATTAGCAACCGGATTATCCGTTGTGCTGCGCCAGTGATCTTTATATCACTAACCTATGTATATAATCAGTGTCTCACCAAAGGCCACTTTCAATCAGCTCTCAAAATCGCTAAAGAGTATCCTCTTCTTAAATCTGGTTCATTGGACAATGGTCTCCAGAACAATTACAGACCCATTTCCTTACTATCATCACTATCTAAGCCACTAGAAAGACACATCCATAAAGTAACATTACAGTATTTAGTTCGCAACAAGCTTATTGTTGACAGCTAATCAGGATTTCGACCAAAATATTCTTGCCATACGGCCCTAACAAACATGATAAAAAAATTGGCACCAGAATATAAACAACAACAGTCTATGTGGAACTGTGTTTATTGATTTCTGGAAAGCATTTGTTATGATAGACCATGTTATTTTAATTAAAAAACTTGAGACAATGAAAATTGGCCTTAATGTAGTCACTCTAATATCATCTTTTCTATCAAACAGAAAGCAAGTGGTATCATATAATAAATCTCTGTCTCAGACCACTACCTTCAATATTGGTGTACCGCAAGGCTCTATTCTTGGCCCTCTATTATTTGCCATATATATTAACGATCTACCTTTGCATCTTTCGTCGTCCTGCGATCTATGTGCAGACGACTGTACAGTGTACACAAACGCTGAAAACTGTATTTTGCTGGAGTCGTCTTTGCAACAAGAATTAAATAATGTAGTTAGGTGGAGCTATGCAAAACGTATGTAAATTAACATCACTAAGACAAAATCAATGTTATTAACAACCAGACAAAGACTTCAAACTCTAAATTCACACACATCACCTCAACTTCACATCATTAACATGCCAGTAGAAAGTGTAATTGAGCACAAAACATTATGCATAATCATTTATAGAAACCTAACCTTTAATTCCCACGTTCAAGCGCTCATTAAACAAACAGCGAAAAAAGTCTACCAACTCGCCAAAATTAAAAACGTCCTTGATGAGGACACAAGGAAAATATACAGACACATTTTGACTACTGCTCTACAATCTGGGACGGTTGTTCTAATTCAAACACCAAGCGACTTTACTCACTCCAGAAACGGGCCATGAGTCTAATTTACAACAAATATTTATCTGACAATCCTAGCCTGCATTAACGCCTTCAGTTACTACCACTCCGCAAACGCCTGCTTTTCAATAAGGCTAAACTAATTCACAAAATCCTACATCGGAATGCCCCAAATTACCTTTGGCCATTGTTTAAATATAATGCTAGACACAGTAAACGTTTAAATATATTACACATTCCGAAGCCTAGGATTGACTTATACAAAACAAGCTTAACGTACTCTGCAGCTCAGCTGTGGAACAATCTTCCACAAAAATCAAAGACATCACCAGTCCCTATTCATATAATCGAAAATTATTCGAACACTTTCTCAGTACGGATTACCTTCCCCCTTAATAATAGAAATAATAATAATAATAATAGTAATAATAATAATAATAATAACACCCTAGTATAACAGCCAGTCCCCTTTTGGTAGACCACTATATTCCACATTGCTAACAACAAGTGTCACACCATTATCTAATATTACTGAGTCGTGTAGTTTTGATGTTCGCATTTTGCCCATGCATTTATAATGCATATCTTTTATATATTGTCGCTGTTCTCTGTTAGCCTTGAATGATGTGTGAATGAAATAATGTATGAAAGAGAGTGATAGAAGGGCAGAATGTTAGGCGGGCCTGCGTGCCCAATTCTTAACACTTTGAAAATAAAGTTTGTTTGTTCGTTCTACTAATTGTTGCAGATCATGTGTATTGTCTGCAATCAATACTGTATCTTCTGCATGTCTAATGTTATTGATGTTTTGTCCTCCAATGCTGATTCCATTTGTATCTTCTACATTTCTGAAAATATTTTCACTGTATAGGGAAAAAAGATCTGGAGACATTACACATCCCTGCCTAACACCTCTCTTAATAGGTTGATATTGTCCCACTTCATTATCAATCCTTATGACAGATTGTTGTTTCCAATATATGTTTGTTTTTTATAAGTGTAAAGTCTAATGTCTTTCACATCAATTTGTAGATTTACAAGCATATCCGTAGGGTCTTAAAAATAGTCTTTAGACTCATTATATTACTCCTCTCCAAAGAAATCTTATATATAAAAGGCGATCTCCGTCTGTCTGTCTGTCTGTCTGTATGTCCCTATGTCCTTTATGCGCTCGCGAACGGCCCATCCGATTGAGATGAAATTTTCTACACGTCTTCCTTTCATTCCAGCGCAGCCCACTGTTATATTTTTTTAGTGTGAAATCGGCTGCTTACCCAATATTATTTCATTTTTCATTTTTCATTATAATTTCATATATCTCAGGGGACCTAACTCTGTAAAAGTTATTTCAAGGGGCATAACTTTTCTGTATACCTTATAGTCATATTGTGGCATCGTTTTCAAAGATTTATAAACTCTTTGTCCATAGTTATGTACCGGCATATGAGTTATAATAAATAATGATACAATCTTTAAGGCATTTTAAAAGTTTTCATAAAAATAATGCACAATGCATAACATTGTAACTCATCTTTTTATGCTTAAGAAGTTATTGTAGTCATGCAGGTGATTAGAAAGAGTTTTCATTAAAAATAATGGATGGTGTGTGGAAGGACATTCTTTTAAGTTACTTTTTTTGTTGTATGAATTTAATGAGAACTTATATGACTACTTATATGAATTAAATGAGATGCTCCCCACCAGGGACTGGGCGAAGCCGGACAGAGTCAGGCAGACAGATAGACAGACAGACAGACAGACAGACAGACAGACAGATAGACAGTCGGGAACAGGAACTTATATGACTACTTATATGAATTAAATGAGATGCTCCACACCAGGAGCTGGGCAATGCCGGGCCGGGTCAGACAGACAGACAGACAGACAAACAAACAGACAGACAGACAGACAGACAGACAGACAGACAGACAGACAGACAGACAGTCGGTAACGGGAACGAGAACTTATATGACTACTTATATGAATTAAATGAGATGCTCCCCAAGAGGGACTAGGCGAAGCCGGGCAGGGTCAGGCAGACAGATAGACAGACAGATAGACAGACAGATAGACAGTCGGGAACGGGAACTTATATGGCTACTTATATGAATTAAATGAGATGCTCCACACCAGGAGCTGGGCAATGCCGGGCCGGGTCAGACAGACAGACAGACTGACAGACAGACAGACAAACAGACAAACAGACAGACAGACAGACAGACAGACAGACAGACAGACAGACAGTCGGTAACGGGAAAGAGAACTTATCTGACTACTTATATGAATTAAATGAGATGCTCCCCACCAGGGTCTGGGCGAAGCCGGGCAGGGTCAGCTAGTCTTATATATAAAAGGCAATCTCCGTCTGTATGTATGTCCTGTATGCGTTCGCAAACATTCCATCCGATTGTGATGAAATTTTCTACACGTCTTCCTCTCATTCCTGCGCCGCCAACTGTCATATTTATTTTTAGTGTAAAATCGTTTACTTCTTCTTCTTCAGCGTTCCGAGCCATTGAGGTTCTTTGCTGCAAATACAATCTGTCTCCATTCGTCTCTCTGGTGGACCTTCTCTTGCCAGTCGTTGATTCCAAGTGCTTGTAGGTCTGTATGTATATTATCTCTCCACCGCCTTCTTGGTCTACCTCGGGGTCTACGGTCATTTATTTCCTGAGTGTAAGCGAGTTTTGTTTCCCTATTATCTTCCATTCTTTCTATATGCCCCAGCCATTGTAGTCTATTAGCCTTCATGATACCAGTGATTAGCGGGGACTTAAACAAATCATAAATGTCTTTGTTACTTCTTCTTTTCCACTCTCCACTTTGTGTATCCCTAATGGGTCCAAAGATGCGTCTTAAAATTTTGTTCTCAAAGGTTTGTAGCAAGGCTTCGTCTCCTTTCGTTGTACTCCAGGTTTCAGAGCCATACAGCACAACTGGTCTGATCAGTGTTTTGTATATTGTGATTTTGGTGTTACGAGATAGCGCCTTTGATTTTAGTAGATGTTGTAGTGCATAGTATATCTTATTTCCAGAGTTGATTCTAGTTTGTATTTCTTCCCTTATGATGTTGGAGCAGTTGAAGATTGTACCCAGGTATTTGTATGTTTCCGTTCTTTTAATGGTCATATTATCTATTTGTATGTGGCCAGAGTTTTTAGCCATTCCGTCTCTTGAAATTACCATATATTCTGTCTTATCTTGGTTGATAACCAGCCCCATCTGTTGGGCTTTTTCCTTTAAGTGAGTCAATATTTCTAATGTCTTTTGTTCACTTTGCCCTATAATATCTATATCATCTGCATAACCAAGCAGCTTGGGTGTTCCTCCAATATCACATTCCTCCTTTACCTTCCTTACAACTTTCTCTAGAGCCAGATTGAAGAGTAGCGGCGATAGTGCATCACCCTGTTTCAAGCCAGATGTTATTTGGAAGGGGTCTGATTTCCTGCCTTTATATGTTACTATATTATAAGTATCTTCCATGCATAGTTTGGTCATGTTAATTAACTTCCTTGGTATTCCAAATTCCTGCATAACATTCCATAGACTATTCCTATGGACACTATCATAAGCCTTTTTAAAATCCACAAAAATGTTATGGAGATCTCTTTTATATTCCCAATGTTTCTCGGCTATTTGTCGTAAGATAAATATCTGATCTATTGTTGATCTGTTTTGTCTAAAACCCGCCTGGTAGTCACCTAATATGTCTTCTGAATATGGTTTTAGTCTATTTAGTAATACTGCGGATAGTATCTTATAGCTTGTGGACAGTAGTGATATTCCTCTATAATTTCCACATTGGAACTTGTCTCCTTTCTTAAAGATAGGTATCAATAATGACTCTTTCCAGTCATGGGGTAATTCTTCTGTCCTCCAGATTTTTATTATTAGTTCGTATAGCTTTAGATGTAATGCATGGCCACCTGCCTTTATAAATTCAGCAGAAATTCCATCAGTCCCAGTTGCCTTATTGTTTTTAAGTCGTGTGATTACATATAGGATTTCTTCAAATGTAGGTTCTTCAATTTGTGGTTCGCATGTTAGAACCTCTTCCTGTGGGAAAATGTTACTTGGAGCTTCACAATTTAGTAATTCAATAAAATATTCTTTCCATGTGTTGCACATTTCCTCATTGGTATTTATCATATTCCCATTTTTGTCTTTTAAACCATATGTGTTTTGTTGGTGCCCTCGTTTCATTGACTTCAGTACTTTAAAAAATTTTCTGGATTCATTTTTCTGGTGATTAGTTTCCATATCTTTGATTATATTACTCATATATTCTCGCTTCTGCTGTCTGACTATTTTTGTAGCCTCTTTACATTCATTTCTATAATGCTCTTCCTTTTGGATGTTATTGATGTCATTTAAGCCATACATGTCTGGCATTCTTCTTCCTAGTGACTGCTTCTTCACATTTTTGATTGAACCATCTGTTCTTTCTATGCGTGGTTAACACACCGAGACATTCTTCTGCGGTAGATTGAATTGTATTCTTGATGTTCAACCAAGTTTGGTCAACGCTTTCCTCCAAAGGGTTTTGCAAAGTTTCAAGTTTACATTTTATTTCATCTGTAAATTTCTCTTTGACTGTAATGTCTTGTAGTTTTTCTCTGTTATATGTTGGGTGTAATCTTTGTAATTTAGTATAGAAAGCTCTCTTAAGTTTTATTTTAAATTTTGCTCCAACGAGGAAATGGTCACTGTGGCACTCAGCTCCTCTATAACTTCTGACTTGCTGTATGTTTGATGCATTTCTGTTGTTAATTAAAATGTGATCTATTTGATTATAGGTTCTCTTGCCACATGATTTCCAAGTTTGTTTGTGTATATCCTTTCTTTGTAGTCTGGTACTGCTAATCTGCAGTCCTTTGGCTTCTGCCAGGTTGATGACTCTCCATCCATTATCATTTGAAGTTGTATGTAGGCTTTCCATACCGGCCACTTTTTTATTAGTTTGCTCTCTACCTATTTTTGCATTGAAGTCTCCCAGCACAATCAGGATGTCCTGTTTGGGGGTTTCTTCTATGACATCTTCCAGATCATTATAAAAGTCTTCTTTAAAATCATCTTCTTTCTCTTCAGTAGGTGCATGTACATTAATCATCGTTATATTTTTCCATTTACCTTTTATTCGTAATTTACTAATCCTGTCATTAAAAGCTTTAAAGTTTAAAACGTTCCCCCATAACTCTTTTTTGATGACAAATCCTGTTCCTAATTCATGTTTATTTTGGGTGTTTCCTCCATATATTATAATCATTCCATTTTGCTCTAAAGTACCCTCTCCTGGCCACCTTATTTCTTGAATTACTGTGATATCCATTTGATATTCAACCAGCTCCCGGGTTAGTTCTTCGGCCGCTCCAGCTCGATATAGTGTCCGTACATTCCATGTTCCAAATCTCAAAAGTCCTTTAACGTTCCAAGGTCGTTGTCCAGATAAGTCAGTCCGATATCGAGGCTCGATTTTTTTTCTCCCCCGATGGTGTTTCCACCTTGTCGTGGTGGGGGAGCTTGAGTTTCTCAATGACCCTGAGAGCTATGCCGGCGGTAGCGTAGCTGCCAGCAGGGCCTCCCAAGCCGGACAGGTCAAAGGGTAGAGAACAGACAAAGAGAAACACCCTGGTCCTCCAGGTTTACTTCCAGGTTTACTTACTTAATATTATTTAATATTTCATTTTTCATTTTAATTTCTAAATAGCAAAGGGACTTAACTCTAGAAAAGTTATTTCAAGGTTTACAACTTTTAATAACATTGCTATATACCTTACAGTCATATATTGCATCGTTTTCAAAGATTTATGAACTCTTTGTCTATAGTTATTTACAGGCATATGAGTTATAATACATAATCATATAATCTTTAAGGCTTTTTCAAAGTTTTTATAAAAATAATGCATAATGCATAACATTGTAACTCATCTTTTTATGCTTAAAGAAGTTATCTACAGTCATGTAGGTGATTAAAAACAGTTTTCATTAAAAATAATGGATGGTGTGTGGAAGGACATTCTTTTAATGCAGGTGTGTGTGTTGCATGTATTTGCACGCGCATGTGTACGAGTGTGTGTTTGTGTGTGTGTGCGCGCGTTTACATGCACTATGACATAAATGTCATAATATAACTGTATATATGTATGTATTTGCTTTGTTCACACATGTGACACCTAACACTAACAAACGGCAACGCTCTGTAATATACACAAACAAAAGAAACACACATTACACCTTGTAAATATACATTGATTTGTATGACATAAACGTTAACCAAAAAAAAAAACAAAAAAAATTAAGTAACTTTTTTTTGGTATGAATTTAATGAGACGCTCCCCACCAGGAGCTGGGCGAAGCCACGCTGGGTCAGATAGATAGACAGACCCACCTTTTCGCTGCAGCTATCTACAGGCATATGCGTTATAATCCTCCTCCTCCTCTCCCCTCCTCCTCCTACCATCTTCCTCTTCCCCTCCCCCTCCTCCCTCCTCCTCCTCCCTCCTCCTCCCTCTTCCTCCTCCTTCCTCCTCCTCCTCCTCCCTCTTCCTCGTCCTACCTCCTCGCCCTCTTCCCTCCTCCTAATCACTCCTCTTCCTTCCTCCTCCCTCCTCCTCCTTCTTCCTCCTCCTTCTCCTCCCTCTTCATCCCTCCTCCTCCCTTCCCCCTCCTCATCCCTCCTCCTCCTACCTCCTCCTCCCTCCTCCTCCTCCCTCTACCTCCTCCCTCTTCCTCCCTCCTCCTCCCTCCACATCCCTCCTTCTCCTCCGTCTTCCTCCTCCTCCCTCTTCCTCCTCCTTCCCCTTCTTCTCCTCTCTCCTCATTCTCCCTCCTCCTTCTCCCTCTTCCTCCTCCCTCCTCTTCTCCCTACGCCTCCTCCCTCCTCATCCTCTCTTCTCCCTCCTCATCCTCCTCCCTCTCCCTCCTCCCTCTCCCTCTCCTCCTTCTCGTCCCTCCTCCTCTTCCCTCCTTCTCCCTCCTCCTCCCTCTTCCTCCTCCCTCATCCTCCTCCCTCCTCCTCCCTCTTCATCCTCCTTCCTCCTCCTCCTCGTCCTCCACTCCTCCCTCCTCCTACTCCCTCCTCCTCCCTCCTCCTCCTCCCTCTCTCTCCTCCTCCTCCCTCATCCTCCTTCCCCTTCCCTCCTCCTCCTTTCTCCTCCGTCTTCCTCCTCCTCCCTCCTCCTCCTCCCTCCTACTCCACCCTCCTCCTAATCCCTCCTCCTCCCTCCTATTTGTCCCTACTCCTCCTTCTCCCTCCTCTTCCTCTCTCCGCCTATCTCTTCCTCCCTCCTCCACCTCCCTCTTCCTCCTCCCTCCTCCTACTCCTCCTTTTTCTTCTTCTGCTGCTGCTGCTTCCGTCGCTCCATTTACCCAAGTTAATTGTTGGGGGAAGATGTAAAGATCTTTCAAGTGCTCTTTCTAATGCTTTTTGTAAGTTGGTCTTCGTTTATCTAAGGTTGTTGGGACGCAGAGGTGTTTCCAAGGCACCAGGGCCGGGTTATATACTAGCCAAGACCTATTGACGCGTCCTCGTCGAGCGTCCTGGGCAACAGGTCCCTTCGGGGTCCTGGCTAAAGTCAGTAGGATCGCCGATTCCTCCGAAGTCGGAGAGTGTCTGCCTGTACGGCGAGGAACCACCAGTCTGCACACCAATAAGCCAATCATGGGACAACGGATACTCACGCAAAACTCAGGTCTTGTATGACATCACACTGATGTTGGACACCAGGATGCCTTCATCCGAAATACAGGACTTCGCGTTGGAGCTCAAGCCAACGAACACAAGCAAGCAAGCAATCTAAGGTTGTTCTAACTGCAACCAATAAATAATTAGACAGTCAGGTAGACAGACAGGCAGACAGATCGACAGACAGAGAGGGAGGGACGGACAGACAGACTGACAGACAGACAGACAGACAGACAGACAGACAGATAGTCGGGAACGGGAACTTATATGAATTAAATGAGATGCTCCCTATCAGGGACTGGGCGAAGCCGGGCCGGATCAGACAGACAGACAGACAGACAGATAGACATACAGACAGATAGATAGTCGGGAACGGGAACGGGAGCTTATATGACTATCCACATCAGAAGCTGGGCGATGCCGGGCCGGGTCAGACAGACAGACAGACTAGACAGACAGATAGATAGATAGATAGATAGATAGATAGATAGATAGATAGATAGATAGATAGATGGATGGATGGATGGATGGATGGATGGATGGATGGATGGATGGATGGATGGATGGATGGATGGATGGATGGATGGATGGATGGATGGATGGATGGATGGATGGATGGATGGATGGATGGATGGATGGATGGATGGATGGATGGATGGATGGATGGATGGATGGATGGATGGATGGATGGATGGATGGATGGATGGATGGATGGATGGATGGATGGATGGATGGATGGATGGATGGATGGATGGATGGATGGATGGATGGATGGATGGATGGATAGATAGATAGATAGATAGATAGATAGATAGATAGATAGATAGATAGATAGATAGATAGATAGATAGATAGATAGATAGATAGATAGATAGATAGATAGATAGATAGATAGATAGATAGATAGATAGATAGATAGATAGATAGATAGATAGATAGATAGATAGATAGATAGATAGATAGATAGATAGATAGATAGATAGATAGATAGATAGATAGATAGATAGATAGATAGATAGATAGATAGATAGATAGATAGATAGATAGATAGATAGATAGATAGATAGATAGATAGATAGATAGATAGATAGATAGATAGATAGATAGATAGATAGATAGATAGATAGATAGATAGATAGATAGATAGATAGATAGATAGATAGATAGATAGATAGATAGATAGATAGATAGATAGATAGATAGATAGATAGATAGATAGATAGATAGATAGATAGATAGATAGATAGATAGATAGATAGATAGATAGATAGATAGATAGATAGATAGATAGATAGATAGATAGATAGATAGATAGATAGATAGATAGATAGATAGATAGATAGATAGATAGATAGATAGATAGATAGATAGATAGATAGATAGATAGATAGATAGATAGATAGATAGATAGATAGATAGATAGATAGATAGATAGATAGATAGATAGATAGTCGGGAACGGGAACTTATATGAATTAAATTAGATGCTCCCCACCAGGGACTAGGCGAAGCCGGGCCAGGTCAGCTAGTCTTATATATAAAAGGCAATCTCCGTCTGTTTGTCTGTCTGTATGTCCTTTACGCGTTCGCGAACGGTCCATCCGATTGAGATGAAATTTTCTACACGTCTTCCTCTCATTCTCGCGCAGCCAACTGTGATATTTTTTTAGTGTGAAATCGGTTGCTTACTTAATATTATTTAATTTTTTTTATTTTTTATTATAATTTATATATTGCGAAGGGACTTAACTATAGAAAAGTTATTTCAAGGGGCATAACTTTTAATAACGTTTCCGTATACCTTATGTTGTTGTTTGTCCATCAAGAATGATGATGACCATTCATTTCATCCAGTGGGGTTGAAGGTGTGGAGCCGTGGGTTCTAAGATGGCTGATAAGACCTATTTTGGCTCGAAATATTCTTTGACAATGTGGGCAAAGAATGCTTGACGTCTCTGGAGGAGGATTTCCTGCAGTGGTTTTTCTGTCCTGCCTTTTCTTCACAGCTCTTGCAGTCCTGGTTGCCTCACATATGACTGCACCTTTGCGCAATGATGCACACCACGAATTTCGGTCTCTGGCTGCAACCTCCCAGGTGTCATGATGAATTCCAAAAGCATTCAGTGAAATTTTCAGAGTGTCTTTAAAACGTTTCCTCTGGCCACCTTGGGAGCGTTTACCACAACGCAGTTCGCTGTAAAAAATTCGTTTAGGGAGCCTGTGATCTGGCATGCGAGTCAAGTGACCAGCCAAGCGAATCTGATTCTTCATCAGTAGAGTGTGGATACTGGGCATGGATGCTCTTTCTAGGACTTCAGTGTCTGGAATCTTGTCTTGCCATTTAATCTTCAGTAGCTTCCTTAGGCAGACTGTGTGGAAGTGGTTTAATTTCCTAGCGTGTCGCTGATAAACAGTCCAGATTTCACAAGCATATAGCAGTGTGGATAATACAACTGCTTTGTAGACTTTTAGCTTTGTTTGCAGGCTTATTCCAGTTCTGTCCCATACATTCTTGTACAGTCTGCCAAAGGCTGCACTGGCCTTAGAGATTCTTGCGTTCACTTCGTCATCGATTGTGGCAGCTTGTGACACGGTGCTGCCAAGATAGGTGAATTTGTCCACAACACTTAGTCTATGATCATTCACTTTGATATTCGGCACGGTGTGATTATTCCCTGGAGCTGGCTGGTACATAACTACAGTCTTCTCCAAGTTGATATTGAGCCCAAAGTTGGCACAGGCATGTGAGAAAGCTAAAACATTATGTTGCATGTCTGCCTCTGAGTTGGCGTATAGAGCGCAATCATCAGCAAACAGGAGCTCTCTGACGGTGCCGCTGTTAATTTTGGTTTTAGCTTTCAGCCTTCCGAGATTGAATAACTTTCCATCCATACGGTAGTTGATGTCTATTCCAATGTCGTCGTTCTTGAAGGCATTCACTAACATGGCTGAAAACATGAGGCTGAACAGTGTTGGTGCCAGGACACATCCTTGCTTCACTCCATTGGTGACAGGAAAGGGTTCAGACAGTTCACCATTTTCCTGTACTCATGACGGCATGCAGGCAAGAGTACAGGAAAATGCCGTCATGAAATAGCCGCACTATTTGGACAAACTTTCGTGGACAGCCATATTTTGCCATAATCTTCCACAGTCCTTCTCTGCGGACTGTGTCAAAAGTACCTACCTATACCTTATAGTCATATTGTTGCATCATTTTCAAAGATTTATAAAATTTGTGTCTATAGTTATGTACCGGCATATGAGTTATAATAAATAATGATATAATCTTTAAAACATTTTCAAAGTTTTCGTAAAAATAATGCACAATGCATAACATTGTAACTCATCTTTTTATGCTTAAAGAGTTATCTACAGTCATGTAGGTGATTAAAAACAGTTTTCATTAAAAATAATGGATGGTGTGTGGAAGGACATTCTTTTAAGTAACTTTTTTTAACTGGGTCAGATAGATAGACAGACCCACATTTTCGCTGCAGTTATCTACAGGCATATGTGTTATAACCCTCCTCCTCTCCCCTCCTCCTCCTCCTCCAACCCTCTTCCTCTTCCCCTCCTCCCTCTCCCTCCTCCATCCTCCCTCTTCCTCCTCCTCCCTCCTCCTCCCTCTTCCTCCTCCTTCCTTCTCCTCCCTCCTCCTCCTCTTCCCTCCTGCTCCTCCTCCCCTCATCCTTCCTCCTCCTCCTCCTCCCTCTTCCTCCCTCTTCCTCCCTCTTCCTCCTCCCATCTTCCCCTCCTCCTCCCTCCTCCTCCCTCTCCTCCTCTCTCCTCCTTATCTCTCCGCGTCTCTCCTCCTCCCTCCTCCTCCTCTTTCTACCTCCTCCCACTCCACATCCCTCCTCCTCCTCCCTCTTCCTCCTCCTCCCTCCTCATCCTCCTCCTCCCTCTCCTTCTCCTCGCTCCTCCTTCTCCCTCCTCCTCCTCCATCTACCTCCTCCCCCTCCTCTTCCCTCCACATCCCTCCTCCTCCCTCTTCCTCCTCCTCCCTCCTCATCCTCCCTCCTCCTACTACCCCTCCTTCTCCTCCCTACTCCTCCACCCTCCGCCTCCTCCCTCCTCCTTCTCTCTCCTCCTCCTCCCTCCTCCTCCATCTCCCTCCTCCTCCCCCTCCTCCTCCTGCGTTCTTCTCCTCCATCCTCCTCCTCCCCCTCTTCCCTCCTCCTCCCCTCCTCCTCCTCCCTACTCCTCCTCCCTCCTCCTCCCTCCTCCTCCTCTCTCCTCCTCCTCCCTCATCCTCCTCACTCCTCCTCCCTCCTCCTCCCTCTTCCTCCTCCTTCCTCCTCCTCCCCCTACTCCTCCCTCCTACTCCTCCCTCCTCCTCCTAATCCCTCCTTCTCCCTCCTATTCCTCCCTACTCCTCCTCCTCCTCCCTCCTCTTCCATCCTCCTCCTCTCTCCGCCTATCTCTTCATCCTCCCTCCTCCACCTCCCTCTTCCTCTTCCTTCCTCCTACTCCTCCTTTTTCTTCTTCTGCTGCTGCTGCCGCCGCCCCATTTACCCAAGTTAATTGTTGGGGGAAGATGTAAAGATCTTTCTAATGCTTTTTGTAAGTTGGTCTTCGTTTATCTAAGGTTGTTCTAAATGATTATACAGACAGACAGACAGACAGACAGACAGACAAACAGACAGACAGACAGACAGACAGACAGACAGACAGACAGACAGACAGACAGACGGAAATGGGAACTTATAGGACTACTTATATGAATTAAATGAGATGCTCCCCATCAGGGGCTGGGCGAAGCCGGGCCGGGTCAGACAGACAGACAAATAGACAGACAGACAGACAGACAGACAGATAGATAGATAGATAGTCGCGAACGAGAGCATATATGACTACTTATATGAATTAAATGAGATGCTCCACACCAAGAGCTGGGCGATGCCGGGCCGGGTCAGACTGACAGACAGACAGACAGACAGACAGACAGACAGTCGGGAACGGGAACGAGAACTTATATGACTACTTATATGAATTAAATGAGATGCTCCCCACCAGGGTCTGGGCGAAGCCGGGCCGGGACAGCTAGTCTTTAATAAAAGGCGAATCTTTCGTTTATTTTGTAAAATGTTTATTACGTACATAAACAGTGTCTTTTTGACATTAGCAAATACATCATATACATTCATACACGTGTGACATTATATTCTTTGCATGGTGTAACTACACAATATTACCTGTTGACGATGGTGGTTAAGTAATCATTCGTTCCCATTCATACCAAACCATTTAATAGAAAAACCTTCCACAGTCAGGTTCATTCGCACTTATGTGTCAACAATATTGCTGAATCACTTTTGTTTCCTGTTTGTGGCCTTATGAGGCCAGTAAAAAAATGTTCTTCCCCCTTATAGGGGGCGGATTGACATAAACCATAGACTACTACATTGAAAGCATACAAATAATATTTAAAAAATGAATAAACGACTAAAAAGTCGATTATAAAATGTAAGTTTAAAAAATATAAAAACATATTTTGTAAGAGGTCTAAATGCATTGTATTTGTTGTTAACAATTTTTACTTCCGTATTGATTCCTTTATTTCTAAGCGTGCAGTAGGGAAGTTTAATCTTATGTGTAAATATTATCGCTAGTATATGATTTATCTTTTTTAAAAGTACAGTTATCTCCCTTGTGATAAAATAGTTGTTTATATCCCCTACACATTGCTTATTTTAAGTGTTTTTCTTTTATATTACATTGTGGTATTTCGTTCTTCAAGTGACGACCATAATTTGTGTCTTTTTACAATTTAATTCTATCCGCAGTTGCTCACTGTGTACAACAACCGCATCTACTAATTGTTGCAGATTCTGATCATTGTCTGCAATCAATACTGAATCATGATTGATTGATTGATTGATTGACTGACTGATTGATTGATTGATTTTATTGATTGATTGATTGATTTAGGAATCGAAATCACATAATTCGGGGCATTCCCATAATCGCTCCGTCCCCATCCTCAGCAGCCAGCGAAGAGTTCCAGCACCAATAGTACCAGTAGCAATCTGATTATATGTCCGTCTCGCCTTTCCTCTGAGCGTTCAGCATCGGCCAGATCCCCTTGTCACTCCTCATTGTCTCATTCTTGCCAGACCATGGTAATCCATTTGCTCCTCTGAGGTGTACACGTGCTCCCACAAGGCCGCAACCACGTCTGCTTGTCATGTATCAATACTCCACCAAGTTCTGCAGAGCCAGCCAATCTGTTAGCCTGTTCATTTCCCAGCACACTGGCATGCCCCGGAGAAAAAATCCAGGCGATGCTTGTCACCCGTGACCTCCTAAGCGAAGCAATCCACTCCACACGAAGCCTGCCCGTCCCCATCCCTGTCAGCATGCTTTCTGAGTCAGTTACAATCACGATGTGTGTGTGTGTGTGTGTGTCGTATTATCCATCCAACGGAGAGCCGCAGTGACTGCCTCACCTCCATTCTTAAGCTGGATGTTGTGGTATCATATGCCAGGCTCTCCTCCACCAAACGTCGACCATTAGCTTCGGTTCATAGCCAATACTGTATCATCTGCATATGTAATGTTATTTATGTTTCATCCTCCAATGCTGATTCCATTTATATCTTCTACATTTCTGAAAATATTTTCACTGTATAGGGAAACAAGAAAATGACGTAATCACTTGAAATATGACATCAAGAATCAACATTACTGCACTCCCAAACGTGCTCCGTTCCATTCTGCAGTAGTCATCGAAGAGTTCAAATGCTGATGGTACCAGAGACAGAATTATTTGACATGTCGACTAAGGTCATTATCATCATCATCAGCAGCAGCAACATCATCATCATCATCATTATTAGCATCCTTGTTAAATTGAGTATAGGTTTGTTTAGTGCACATTGAAACATCAAGTGTTCATCAATTCGTGGAATCCCTGCTTTAGTATCTCTCTTAGAATGTGTGCTCAGATCCCTTCTTCCGAAGGAAGAATATATTCATATTCATAAATATTTCATATTCATATATCATATTCATATATATTCAGATCCGAATATTGCGTGGTAGGGGATTATGTGATGTGCGGGTGGGGGATATGTGTGAGTGGATTTGGGATGTATAGGTGGTTAGGGAGATGTGTGTGTGTTTGTGGGGGGGGGGGGGTAGGGAGATGTCAGTTGGTGGGGATGTGTGTGTATGGTTTGGGGATGTGTAAGTTGATGTGCGATGTGTGGGTTGGTGGGGGATGTGTGTGCGTGCGTGGGGAATATGTGGTCGATGGAGATGTGGCTGGGGGATGGGTGGTTGGAGGTGTGGGTAGGGAGAGGATGTGTGGGTTATGATGTGTATGTGGGTGGGCGTGGGATGTGTGGGTTGGTGGGGGATGTTTGTGGGTGGCGAGTGTGTTTTGGTTGGGGAAACGTTGAGGGCAGTGTGTGTGGGTGGGGGATGTGCGGGAGGGGGGATGGGTCGGTTGGCGGGGTATGTATGTATCCCTGGGTGTATGTATGTGTGTGGGTAGGTGGGGGTGTGCGTGGGTGGAGTGATGTATGGATAGGTGGGAGATGGGCCTTACAACATGGTAATTTGCCTTGTTTATGTTTACAACATTCATTTCACAATGTTTATTTTTCTTCTTTGTAAATGTATAATGCTCTTGATGAACGAAAGACGAGTGATTGGAAGGGCCGAATGTAAGACGGGCCTGCGTGCCAAATTTGTGACCCTTTTAAAGTAAAGTTGATTTGATTTGATTTGGTTTGATTTCTTCAGTACCATTCTCAGGATACTTTATATTTTTTTATTTTTTCATAAAGCACTTCATCACTAATATTCTTACTGCAGCTGTCAGCTTTTCATTGGTCAATATGTTGACATGACTCATAAATGTAAGTTGCCTGTTATATGTGGTTTTCATGAATGATCCATTGTCGAAAACATATGTCAATTCCTTGACGTGTGTTTCCTTCCCCACTCACGATGTTGTGAACAATCTTCTCAAAAGCCATGCCTCTCACTGCCTGCCGTTCTCCCAGAGTTTAATTACTGATTGATTGATTGATTGATTGATTCATTCATTCATTCATTGATTTAGGAACCGACATCACAGCATTCGGGGCATTCCCATAAGCGCTCCGTCCCCATCCCCAGCAGCCAGCGAAGAATTCCAACACGAATAGTACCAGTAGCAATCTGATTATATGTCCGTCTCGCCTTTCCTCTGAGCGTCGAACGTCGGCCAAATCCCCTCGTCACTCCTCGCTGTCACATTCTTGCCAGACCATGATGATCCATTTGCTCCTCCGAGGTGTACACGTGCTCCCACAAGGCCGCAACCACGTCTGCCTTCTCATGTATCAGTACTCCACCAAGTTTTGCAGAGCCAGCCAATCTGTCCCCAGTTCATTCCTCAGCACACCAGCATGCCCCGGAGAAAAGATCCAGACGATGCTTTTCACCTGTGACTTCCGTAGCAAAGCAAGCCACACTGCACGAACCTTGCCACGAAGCTTGTGTGGGTTGAGGGATGGGTGAATGGATGGGGGTATGCATGTACCTGTGGGTATGTGTGTGTTTGGGTGGTGGATGTGTGTGTGTGAGGGACACGACGATGGATAGGGGATGGCTGGGTGGGTGGGTGGGGAATTTGTCTCATAACATGGTAACATGCATTGTTTATGTTTACAACATTCATTTGACAATGTTTTTTTTTTTTTTTCTATGTGAATGCACTATGCACTGGTGAACGAAAGATATGTGATTGGAAGGGCCTAATGTAAGACGGGCTTGCGTGCCCAATTTGTTATCCTTTGAAAAGAAAGTTCGTTCGTTCGTTCGTTGTTCGTTCGTTCGTTCTTTCGTTCGTTCGTTCATATGGTCTCTACACTTCAGCCCAGTTTTTGTGCTATGGAGAGATCTAACTCCATTCTTGGTTCCCCCTGATGGATTGTAGTTATTACGTATCTCTGCAGTCGGAATGGGTTTACCTGAAAGTGGGGGAACTGTAATAGAGAAAGCTAACCCACACGCAAAATCAGTCCAGTGCACTAGAAATAGTAGCCCGTGTATGGACGGACAAAGTGATCGAACGGAAAACAAAATCTAAAGATTATATCTGAATTTGAACTTGACATATGACAATCAAAGGAAGATAAATAATCAAATGGTAATGAGGAACAACGAAGACTGTAATTATGTTTACTGAACTATCGTGAAGTACAACTGATTTAAACTGTGATTGTTATCTAGATACAGAATATATCTTACCATGAGGAACACACAAAAATCCCATATACATCTGCACTATTATGAGTGCGAGAATGTAGATAATAATCATTATGTGATATTTCCACAGAAGAAACTGCATTGTGACATTTCTGTTGTTAGGTACTGTAAAATAAGGAAACAAACACCATATATATATATATATATAATCAGTAGCATATCCTTTGCAGAACATCGCTCCCATGACAATCTTTAAGAAAACTGCTCGGCCATAAGCAAGATATCCAGCATCCGATATGCCCATCTGGAGATCATCTACCACATCCTCCACCATCTTCTGTTTAGCCTTTTTTCCCACTTTTCCCGAGCATGGAGCCCTCCATTATTGTTCTCCCCAACCTTTCATGACGTTTCAAGTGATCAAAATATTTCAGTTTGCTTTGTTTTATATAAAGCGAAAGAGACAGAGTCAGAGAATACGTAATATATTGTGGATCAGAAAGGACAGTTACAAAGCATCATTCTTGATTTAGGAGAGAAAAAAATTACACCTCATCTCAACATATCACTTTTAGCATTCCCTTCCGGTCACCTGACAATGAAATACCTACACCTCTGATGGAACCATTACCAAGCATGACCTAACCCCCGCAGTGTGCACGTGCTGTGCTGAATCATCACCTGATTACATCCTAACACGCCCATCCGAAAATGTGAACTCCCATTACCAATCTTGCTCACCCTTTGGTTTCTTGGATTGGATATGGGAAGGCTAGCTCTGCAAGCAGTTCTCATGGAGATGGCGCGTTTGGTACCGGGAAGGGAGGTCTCTACGCCGACCTCACAGCGATGGAGGCAGGGTCTATTCCATGTTCAGTTTAGTTAGTTTACATTAGTTTAGTCGACAGGTCAATATCATGGCACACAGGTGTAACCCATCAATGCTCCGTTTACTCCTAACTCAAGCCTAAGTCCGGAGAATCTCAGTTCAGTGCACGAACTCCGTAGCATCGGCAAGGATCCTGAAATACATTGAGTAGATTTTTAACTTGAAATTGTGCCCGAGCAGCGTGGTTAGGCTAATCTTTTTCGATGTCCAACTGCCAAGGGAATTTTTACATGCGCAACAATACATACGGGCGTCCGATCTCACTACCCAGAGACCAGGGGAAATTTTGTGACTTGAAGTATACTAGAAAGAATCCCAGCCCTCACCGGGTCTTGAACCCGGGACCTCAACACTGGAGGCGGACACCATACCTTGAGATCACTCAGTCCCCTCCCCTATCTCCACCCTACAATTCCATGTTCAGTCGATCTGAGTACCAACCATTAGGACTTGGGAGTTGAAAAGAATGATCTCCCTGAAGATTCACAAGAAACCAATAATCCAATCATATTTCCAACCAACCATACAACAAACCAACAATCCAACCATCCCTCCAACCAACCATACAACAAACCAACAATCCAACCATCCCTCCAACCAACCATACAACAAACCAACAATCCAACCATCCCTCCAACCAACCATACAACAAACCAACAATCCAACCATCCCTCCAACCAACCATACAACAAACCAACAATCCAACCATCCCTCCAACCAACCATACGTCTAACCCATCATCCAAATTCAGCTTACTGGCACGATGAGTTGTAGACTATACACGCCTCTCTGTCTCGCTATATATTACTTTACTTATGCCTCGTTGTATTTTACTTTACATTGTGCGTCTCTGTGCATTACTTTCTGTTTCTGTATCTTTATAAACTACATTAATTCTGATAGTGGATTGACTATACAAGATTCTTCATCATTATCTAGTGCCCTGTTACCTGGCGTAGGCGTTCATGGCTCTCCACAGATCTCGGTCTGTGGTGTATGCCACCGTCTCAATCCATCCAGCATCATTTCTCTTGGTCTGCCTCTGCCTCTCTTCCCCTCGATTTTTCCAGTTGTCATGATGTTCTCCAATGAATCTCTTCTCGTCACATGACAGAAGAAAGATGTTTGTCTCTTCCTTATTATTGTATATATTGTTCTAGTTTCATTAGCCTGTATCAGGCAGTCGTTGTTAGTTACTCTGGCAGACCAAGGAATTCGCAACATTCATTTCAGAAACCACATCTCTGTTGCTTCTAATTCCTTCTTAATTTGTTCATTTACATTCCAAAATTCACTGCCGTACAGCAAAACTTATTCTACATAGTATTTCAGCACTCTCTTTCTTACATTCAGTGATAGTAACTTACTGCAAAAGATACTCTCATTTTCTGAAATGCGGCTGTTCCTTGCCCTATTCTGCTCTTAATCTCTGTTGTACATCTTATGTTATAAATGCCCCATAGGAGTCTAAAATTATCCACCTGGTTCAGAATTTTTCCTTCTATTTATATGTCACATTTTGGTGTCACCAATTTCTTTGATATCACCATTGTTACTGTTTTCTTGATATTCAAGGAAAGTCCTTTCCTTGCACTCTCTGTTACTACAATGTCCAGCAATTGTTGTAGGTCTGTTGAATTATCCGCCAACAATACTATGTCATCTGCATAGCGTACATCATTTATATTATAACCTCCAACTAGTATTCCTGGCATCTCTTTGATCTCTCTCGTTATTACTTCGCTATATAGGGAGAAGAGATCTAGTGACAAGACACACGCTTGTCGTACTACTATCTTTATCTGTTCGTATCTACTCTCTTTATTTCCCATTTTAATTGCTGCTACTTGGTTCCAGTAAATATTCTTTATTATTCTTAAATCTTTCCCATCAATGATATCTTTTAACATTTTAATCAGTTCATCATGTTTTACTTTATCAAAAGCTTTAGTATATTCTATGAAGCACAGATATATGTCTTTCTGTTTCTCTATTGACGTTTTTATTAGTTTCCGTAATGTATATATTGCATTGTTTGTGCCCTTTCCCTCTACAAATCAATACTATTCTTCACTAATTTCCATTTTTATTTTCTTTCTGGTTCTTCTCATTATGATTCTGAGTAGAAGCCTAATGATATGGTTTATGAGATTAATTGTACGAAAATCTTCACATTTAATTACTCCTGGTCTTTTTGGTATAGCCATAAATACAGATTTCAGCATATCGCTTGGTAAGTATCCACTGCTGTAAATATCATTCAACATTTTGGTTAATGTATCTACTCCAAATTCTCGCAATACTTCTAATTCTTCTATTGTGATTTCATCTGGCCGAGCTGTTTTTCCTTTCTTCATATATTTTATAGCGTCAGCGACTGCTTCTTTTAGAATAGGTGGGCCTTCTAAGTTACTTTCTTGTCTTAATTCTTCCCTTTCTCCATCATATAATTCTCTTATATACTCATTCCACCTCTTCTTTATAGCTCCTTCCTCCAATAATATCTTTCCTGTTTTTGATTTCAAACACCCTGTATTTATTCTTATATTTCTTCCCATCAGCTCACTGATCTGTCTGTGCGTATCTTTTGTATCTTTAATGGACTTTAATTCAATGTTTTGCACTGTTCGTTTAACCAACTTTCTTTTGCCTTCACACATTTATCGTTTATTTCACCATCAAGGCAGAAGTCTGTTACATTGACCTGCTTTCCCCGGTCGATCTAACCTGACATTGGTACCAGAGAGTGTCGTTGGAAGTTAAAGCAGGCGGTATGATAATGACCACAACACTGACCGTGTGCCATTATAAGTAGAGTTGAGTTAAGAACCGATATCACAGCACCTGGGACATTCACGCGCTCGGTCCTCATATTCAATAATCAGCCAGAGTCCCAGTACTGATAGTACGAACCGCAATCTTATTACGTGTCCGTCTGGCCTTTCCTCGGAGTACAGAGAGTTGGTCAGATCCTTTGGTCACTTAGTGACGAACCATTCTTTGCAAGCCATGATCGTGTGTTTGTTTATCCATACTATACACATGATTCCAAAGGACTCTGACTATGTATGCCTTATCATACACCAATGCCCACCAATAGGTGCAGGTCCAGCCAATGTATCCGCCTGTTTGTTTCCCAACACACCAGCATGCTCCGGAGAAAAGATCCATCGGATACTCTCTTTCTAATTTTTTAATAGAAGCATACCAATTTGCACGAAGTATACTTGTCTTCATCGTTCCCAGCATGCTCTGTGAGTCCATTACAATCACGATATGCGTGTGCTGTTTGTCCTCTGTAGCCAGCGAAAAGCCTCAGTGACTTCCCCCACCTCCATTCTCAGACAAAGATGTTGAAGTATCATATGCCAGGCTCTCCTGCGCCGTCCATTAACCTTCACTATGAACACTAGGAAGTAAAGTTGGCGGCATGGTACTACCCACATCACTCGCCGTGTGCAGATTGGTCTATACAAATATGGGTAGGACACCACAAGCCCAGTGCAACTCAAGGTGTGCAAATTATAAAAATATGGGTAGGGTACCACGCGCCCAGTGCTCCTCAAGGTGTGCAAATTCTATCGATTGCCATGGGTTGTGCCCCGGAATCGCTGAAAGTAGATGAAGAGATATAATGTACTCGGTCCAGCAAACACAGCTTCGGACAGGATAATGCTCGGTGGTGCATGTATCTGCGTTACCTATGTTGGTATGTAGTTTGGTAGAAAGGGCGGAAGGTAGGTAGGTTGGTTGGCAAGCAGGTAGGTAGGTAGGTAGATTTATTACGTCTATATGTACCAGATTTTGGTAGTCTCTAGAAAGAAGGAGATACGACAATTAATATACAAGTAAATTGCAATATTCTTAAACTAGTGAATCGGTACAATTATCTCGGAACAGTAATACTATCTTATGGGAGATACCTTGAAGAGATTAGAACAACAATAGGGAAGGTAGCCTTTTGCAAGATGGAAAATCTACTGACCAATAAAAAGATCTCATTTACAACGAGAAAAAGAATGTTAAAGTGCTACATAGAACATCTACTTTTGGATGGATGTGAAGTTTGGACAATGTGCAGTCAAGCTGAAAATCATCTGATGGCTGTGGAAATGTGGTTTCTGAGGAAAGTACACAGAATACCATGGGCAGACAGAAAAACCAATCGCCAAGTCCTACAAGAAACAAATGAAAACCGTAAACTGATTAGAGAAATTTGACGCAGACATTCACAATTGTTTGGACAAGTTATGAGAAGAAATAAATTAGAGAACTTGGTGACAACTGGCAAGATTGAGGGAGAAGGCTGAGAAGTAAAAACCTGGATGGCTTGGCGGCGTGGTATGGTCGAGACAAGCACACCGAAATGATCCACGACTATGGTGGTCGTGTAAGGTGGCGAAACATGACCGCCCATGACCGCCCATATAATGATGATGATGATATGTATGATTATTAAACACAAGCAAAAACACAGTGCCTTAAAAGAGGCAGGCAGACAGACAGGCAGGTAAGTGGGTATATTAGCCTACGTTAATATGTATGATTACTAAACACAACCAAAAACACAAAGTAGCTTAAAAGAGACAGACACCAATGACCAAATTAAAATAACACCCTGAATGAAGTCTAAAAAATACATTCTCCCATGTTAGTTACCTTGACAACCATCCTCAAAATTGGGCCCGGGATCTCTTCAGTCTCCAGAACCAAAAAACGTCAATACTGTTTCCCACCCACTAAAATATTCTGGACTATATTTTCTTGTTGTACCAGGTAAAAGTTCCTTACAAGCTAAGTTGTATTTTCATACTGGGGCAGAACTTATGACAAAGATTTATTAAGCCGAGTCAAATATATATAGTAGTGGGATATTGTTTTATGAGCCACAGATTAAAATGCAAAGGTTTGCATTGTGTGCCGTTTAAGGATGTTCAAGTGTTTAAAATAGTTACGGTAAATTACTATTAGCTTGGGGCTCTTAGGTTCGATTCCCCATTGAAGCTTAGTTTTAAAACTAACGCAGGCTTCCAGACTGACCCAGGCTAATTAAGGTACCAGGGAAAGCTCTAGAAAGTGAACGTGATCGGTGTAATATTCATCAGATCAGCGATTGAGGGCCGTGTGTGTGGTCTGTATCACAATGGAACTGGCACAGTATGCCCAATACGCCACAAGAGGTAAATCAGTTAAATTAGTTGCATAATCTTTTACAGGACGTCGCAGCCGCCCCCAGCATTTTGTTTTGTTTGTTATTTGTGATCTTTTCGCAAGTTTACCTTCGGTAGTTTGCCATTGCTTTCTGAACGACCGGAGCTCGTACCATTTCATCTGCAGCTGTGTTTTCAACGCGGTATCCGGGATTACGAACTGCTTCCGTAACGCCTTCGCCACAGAGGAGGCATGTAAATAAGGGGCATTATTAATGTTACATTTATAATGTTACATTATATTTACATAAATAAACACACATAGTATTATTTGGCGTTCACAGAAGGAGAAGATGGAAATAAAGACTAGAAGACGCACTAGACAACATAAAATTTGAAAGCTATAGTTACCGACCGGGATCGAACCTGTCGCCTGCAAATGACGGCGATTGATTTCTTATGTTATATTTATAATGTTATATTTATAATGCTAAATTTATAATGCTAAATTTATAATGTTATATTTATAATGTTATATTTATCATGCCATACTTATAATGTTATATTTATAATGTTATATTTATAATGCTAAATTTATAATGCTAAATTTATAATGTTATATTGATCATGTCATATTTATAATGTTATATTTATAATGAAAAGTTGAAGTAACAGTTATCGAGCCAAGCTCTTATGTGTACAGTCTCTCCCAGTCTAAATCGTCTCATGTAAAAAAACACACACACACACACACACACACACATCCATTGCCCACAGAATCGGTCGTAACTGTACGTCTCCATCCAGAGTATCTGACAAGTAGTTTCTCCATACGCGTAATGGACTCTAGCACCGATGAGGAACCAGCTGTGTGTACGCCAGAACGACTTGTGTTGTACAAATTCCTTTGTTTAGGTCTGTTTTCTAAGCCGTCAATGTGGCAAAGGAGTTACAAACGCAGTTCACAATCCCGCATAATGCTTTTGAAACACAGTCCATTCTGTAACTTCATCGTGTAACAGATCATTTGCAGAACGTCTCATCGTGTGTCGCTGAAAAGTTTCTGAATATCATACCATTTATTCAGCCTCACAATCCATTACACCCAAAGTGTCTGCAGTGTCCTGTGTCCATCTTCCTGCTGGTCAATCCATGCCTTTCACCACGGTACCTTCCAAAACCACCCGATAGCGCTTGATATAGCGTTTGAAATGGCCAGCGTACTTCAGTATAGAAATGAACCATGCCAGCCTTTACATTTTCTTTGAACACGTTATGAGAAGAAATAAATTGGAGAATTTTGTGACAACTGGCAAGATTGAGGGGAATAGAACAAGAGGAAGACACAAAAGTAAATATATAGATGGCTTGACCACGTGGCATGGTCGAGACAAGAACACGAAGCTGATCCACGACTCTAGATGCATGACCGACAACGCTTATATGATGATTTCATTTTGAAGAAAGAAATACCACAATGTGATATACTGGTAAGTTGGAGGATTCTTAATCAAATGACTCGGTAAACTATCTCGGAACAGTTATAACATCAGATGGGAGTTGCCTTGAAGAGATTAGAACAACAATCGTTATGGTGAAGGTAGACTTCTGCAAGATGGAAAACATACTGACTAATAACAAGCTTTCAACTTTAACGAGAAAAAGATTGTTGAGGGAACAAGGAACCTGTAGTTTTGTATGGAAGTGAAACTTGGACAATGAGCAGACAAGCTGAAAAATATATAATGGCAGTGGAAGCGTGATTTCTGAATAAAATGCAAAGAATAGTACAGATGAAAAGAAGAACCCAATAACAAGTCCTTTAAGAAACAAATTAAAACCGTAAAATGATTAGAAAAATTATACATAGATAGTTAAAATTTGTTTGGGCACGTTATGTGAAGAAATAAACTGGAGAACTTGGTGACAACTGACAAGACTGTGGTGAAAAGTACAAGGGGGAGGCAGAGAGGTAAACATCTCGATGGAATGGCTACATGTCATGGTCAAGACAAACACAGATGTGAACTACGCTCTGGTGATGTGTGATATGGAGAAACATGGCAGCCAACGCTTATCGGCATGTCACATGATCATGATGATGCTGATAATGCTGTTTGTTTGTGAGATATTATGCTGTTTAGGGGCCAGTTTTCTTTGATGTTCAAATCTTGTAGAATACAATAGTTTTTTTCTTCTTGTTTTACAACATTCTAATATTCTTCCTGTAACATTTAAGTACAAAAGCTTCTTCTTTTTAGCAAAATGGTCCGTGACTTAGATCCGTATGTTACTACAGGAAAGATGCACATACTGCAAAATACACATGAAACCATAATTATGGGGACAGCTTAAAAATCATGTCAAAAGGAGGTGAAAACCTCATTATGCACATTTTCATCAATAACTTTCTTTTTTTCTTGAACTTACGCAAAATCAACACCTGCGAGATAAAATACTTAAGAAGATCTGCCAACTTAACGATCCAAGAATGAGTAAGAAACGATGTTACAGTGGGTACAAACTGTGTGCCACATACATTAAAAGGCACATTATCAGATGATTTGGTCATCTCGTTGGAATGCACCAGCATCAACTACCAGCACTGGCCCTACGTCAAAGATCTGACATGAGAGCAAAATGAAAAGAACATGGATTGACGACATCAAAGACATCGTACAATCACACGGAATGACACTATCCAGTGCCACCCATCGGGTTCTCGAGCGTTAACTATTCCTCCCCACAACGTTTGATGGCAACAGGGAAATCTGTTGATGATGACGTTATCAGTTAACTGAGTCTATACTAGGAAAAGCATCATGTATCTACTGGTTACTCTATACACGATATCACACTTGTCTGCAGAGCCATGGTTATGTGTTCAAATCCCCATCCAGGTAGAACTGTATAGTCTGAAATGTTCCTTGAAGTAAAGGCGTGCGGTATGATATTGACCACATCACATACCTAGTGCCGATTG
>JACEFZ010027626.1:292500-305419 GCA_014155875.1 Cepaea nemoralis | reverse complement strand
GGCCGTAGGGTGAGTCCAGTGGTTGGAGGACGTAGGAGGAGGCGGAGGGCGAGAGGGATAGCGGAGTAAAAGTAGGATGGAGAGAGGAGAGAGGAGGAGAAGGGAGGAGGAAGGCTGAGGAGCTGGTGATTAGGAGGAGGCAGAGGAGCGGAAGAGGGAGGAAGCGGGCGAGGAGGAGGAAGGAGAGACGGAAAGAGGAGGAGGAAGGAGGAGGAGGAAGAGGATCGGAGGGAATGAGGGATAGGAGGAGGAGATAGAGCGGAAGAGCGAGATGGCGGAGGAGCGGAAGGAGGGAAGAGGAAGAGGGTCGGACGGTGGAGGAGGGAGAGGAGGAGGAGGAATATAACGCATATGCCTGTAGATGTCATAATGGCTGAAGTTGTTCCATGTCTTCTTTAGAGTTGGCGACAGTGTAAAGAAATATAAAATCTTCAAACTTGATAGAGATAAGGTAACTATTATTTATTTATTCTTTAAGCATAAAAAGATGAGTTACAATGTTATGCCTTATGCATTATGTTTATGAAAACTTTGAAAATGCCTTAAAGATTGTATCATTATTTATTATAACTCATATGCCGGTACATAACTATGGACAAGAGTTTATAAATCTTTGAAAACGATGCCACAATATGACTATAAGTTATACAGAAAAGTTATTCCCCTTGAAATAACTTTTACAGAGTTAGGTCCCTGAGATATATGAAATTATAATGAAAAATGGAAAATTAAATAATATTGGGTAAGCAGCCGATTTCACACTAAACAAAATATGACAGTGGGCTGCGCTGGAATGAAAGGAAGACGTGTAGAAAATTTCATCTCAATCGGATGGGCCGTTCGCGAGCACATAAAGGACATACGGACATACAGACAGACGGAGATCGCCTTTTATATATAAGAAGATATATATAATATATATATATATATATATATATATATATATATATATATATATATATATATATATATATATATTGCATATCCCTTACTGAACGTTGCAGTCAACATCAGCATATTTTCCCAGCTGCTGTGATGTACTAGGCAAAATTACGAGTAGTAGGTGCCAGTGCTTTCTGAGCGACGGTCACATACTCTGTAAGTTACAAACGCTGGCGAGAACCGCTACCTATTCTCGCGCAGTTACGTTACTCACGAAATATACAGGATTACGGAGAAAGACAGCTGATTCTAGGCCAGGAGACTGACATTACTATATATATATATATATATATATATATATATATATATATATATATATATATATATATATATATATATATATATATATATATATATATATATGTCAGTCTCCCTGGCAGGAAGCAGCGTCCTTCTCCGTAATCCTGTATAATTTTCGTGAGTAACGTAACCTGCGCGAGCAAATAGGTAGCGTCTGCGCGCGTTTGTAACTTACAGAGTATGTGACCGGTCGCTCAGAAAGCAATGGCAAACTACTAATCGTAATTTTGCCTAGTACATCAACAGCAGCTGGGAAAAATATGCTGATGTTGACTGCAACGTTCAGTAAGGGATATGCAATATATATATATATATATATATATATATATATATATATATATTATATATATATATATATATATATATATATTATATCATATTCTTATATATAAAAGGCGATCTCGTCTGTCTGTATGTCCGTATGTCCTTTATGTGCTCGCGAACGGCCCATCCGATTGAGATGAAATTTTCTACACGTCTTCCTTTCATTCCAGCGCAGCCCACTGTCATATTTGTTTAGTGTGAAATCGGCTGCTTACCCAATATTATTTAATTTTTCCATTTTTTCATTATAATTTCATATATCTCAGGGGACCTAACTCTGTAAAAGTTATTTTCAAGGGAATAACTTTCTGTATAACTTATAGTCATATTGTGGCATCGTTTTCAAAGATTTATAAACTCTTTGTCCATAGTTATGTACCGGCATATGAGTTATAATAAATAAGGATACAATCTTAAGGCATTTTCAAAGTTTTCATAAACATAATGCATAAGGCATAACATGTGTAACTCATCTTTTATGCTAAAGAATAAATAAATAATAGTACCTTATCTCTATCAAGTTGAAGATGTTATATTTCTTTACACTGTCGCCAACTCTAAGAAGACATGCGACAACTCAGCATTATTACATAGTACCAGGCACTATGCGTATATGAATAATCATCCTCTCAATCCTACAACTCATACACCACTATAATCTCAGGACAAAATCATGACGAGAACGAATAATCTAATACTGAAATGATGTCAATATTTAGAAGCTAATAAAGTGCCAAACTACACTATAATCAATAATTAAGTAATAATCTTTCCTCCTACTATTTAATACTATCACTCTTCCTCAATCGTAATATCCTGAATCAGCATAATAACTCCTCCTACTTCTCGTCACTCCCGTCTCCTACTACTATCCGCATACTACATCATCCTCATTCCTCCCTCACCCTCCTCCTACGTCCTCCCACCTCCTGCTAATAACTCTTCCTACATCTCCTCCCTGTCTTCCCTAATCGCCTCTACTCACATCTTCCGCCCTCATCCTCACACCCTCTCCATCATCCCTTCTCCTCCCTTCTCCTCTCCACTACTCATCCTATCTCCTACTCCTCCTCTCTATATCTACCTCCTTCCTCCTCTCCCTCACACATCATCCTCCTCCTCCCTATTCCTCCTCCTCCATCCTCTCCATCCCCCCTCCTTCTCTCCCTCCTCACTTCATCCCTCCCCTTCTCCCTCATTCTTCCTCCCTCTCCTCCTCCTTCTTCCCTCCGCTCCTCCCCTCTCCCTCTCTCTCCTCCCTCCCTCCCTCCTCCTCCCTCCTTTCCTCATCTCCATCCTCTCACCCCCTCCTCTCCACCTGCGTTCTTCTCCTCCCTCCTTCTCCCTCCTCCCTCCTCCTCCTTTCTTCCGCCTCCCTCTTCCCCCCCTCCCTCTCCCCCTCCCCTCCTACCCCACTCCTCCCTCCTCCTCCCCTCTTCCTCCTCCCCCCTCCTCCCTCCCCTCCTCCCTCCCACCTCCTTCCCTCCCTCCTCCTGCCTCCTCCTCCTCCCCTCAGCCTCCTCCTTCCTCCTCCCTGCCTCCTTCATCCTCCTCCCTCCTCCTCCCTCCTCCTCCTCTCTCCTCCTCTAATCCCTCCTCCTCCCTACTACTCCTCCTCCCTTCCCTCCTCCCTACTCTTCCCTCCTCCTCCTCTCTCCGCCTATCTCTTCCTCCCTCCTACTCCTCCCTCCTCCTCCCTCCTCCACCTCCCTCTTCCTCCTCCCAGCTCCTACTCCTCCTTTTCTTCTTCTTCTGCTGCTGCTTCCGCTGCTCCATTTACCCAAGTTAATTGTTGGGGAAGATGTAAAGATCTTTCAAGTGCTCTTTCTAATGCTTTTTGTAAGTTGGTCTTCGTTTATCTAAGGTTGTTCTAACTGCAACCAATAAATGATTAGACAGAGACAGACAGACAGACAGTCGGGAACGGGAACTTATATGACTACTTATATGAATTAAATGAGATGCTCCCCATCAGGGGCTGGGCGAAGCCGGGCCGGATCAGACAGACAGACAGATAGACAGACAGACAGACAGACAGACAGACAGACAGACAGACAGACAGACAGATAGATAGTCGGGAACGGGAACTTGAGCTTATATGACTACTTATATGAATTAAATGAGATGCTCCACACCAGGAGCTGGGCGATGCCGGGCCGGGTAAGACAGACAGACAGACAGATAGTCGGTAACGGGAACGGGAACTTATATGACTACTTATATGAATTAAATGAGATGCTCCCCACCAAGGACTGGGCGAAGCCGGGCCGGGTCAGCTAGTATATATATATATATGTCATATATCCTTGTTGTGAGAAAGTTTAAGACTGGGGGTTCTTTTACTTCCCAGGCATAGTGTAGCACAGTGGTTCTCAACCGGTGGGGAATATCCCCGCCCCCCTAGGGGGGAATTTTAGGGGTTCCAGGGGGGGGGGGTGATGGAGAATGAAGATTATTTCAAGATCGCGTCACTACAAGAAACAAGAACCGATTACTTGATATTGTTTTTCCTTTCATACTGTACGGTTCTGTACGTCTTACCCTTCTAAAATTCAATTTATAAAGTAAGTAGACCCACAAATCATGTTTTATGTGGACGTCTAGACTTGTTTTAGTATTTGCTATTAAATTTAGCTTCAATTATTATGTATACTGTGTATGGGGCAGGGACTTTATTTTTAAGTAGGAAATACGAAAGGGGGGAATGACGGTCTGACAATATGGTGAAGGGGGCACGGGCCAAATTTTTAGGTGGGAAATACGAAAAAGGGGGGGGGGGGGTGGATGACGTTCTGAAAATATGGTGAAGGGGGGGGGGGGCATGGACCAAAAAAGGTTGAGAACCACTGGTGTAGCAGGATAACTAGGCCTGCAATCTTTATACTACTATTGCTGTTCTGTTTACTTTCCTTCGCCTGGTGACTGTTTAGAAGTGTAGATCGTCTCTGTGGAGTGTACATTCATACAACTTAGATCTACGGGCTATTTCGATTTTTTCTTCGGCGGTGAATAGTCTGTCATTCAGAAAGTTTATTTGTCGCCACTTTTGCGTGAGAATTCTATCAATAGCTAGTGACCACACTACAGATACATGTGAGAAAGGAGTGTGTGTGTGTGTGTGTGTGTGTGTGTGTGTGTGCGTGCGTGCGTGCGTGCGTGCGTGTGTGTTTGTGTGTGTGTGTTAGTGTTATTGAGTGTGTGTTTACCTGCTAGTGTTTGTGATTTGAGTGTTCGTGAATATGTCTATGTAGATATGTGTGTTTGCGTTAGTGACGTGTGTGTAGTTTTTCCTCTCTGCCTGCCTGTCTCATAACATGAAATATACATTATGTATGTTCATAGTATTCAGTTTACAATGTTTTGTTTTTTTCCTATATGCATTTAACATGCACAATAGATTATTGATGCACGAAAGATGAGTTATTGGAGGGACCGAATGTAAGACACTCTTTCGTGCCCAATTTGTTTCTCTTTGAAATAAATTTCGTTTGCTCGCTCGTTTGTTTTTTGTTCTCCTCTTCTAACTCTTTCATCCCCATCTCCCCCACGTCGTACTCCTGTTCCTCTGGCGTTCCCTCAGCTCCTTTCTTCTTCGGTATCAGCGCCATGTCTCGATTTGAATCCGGAATATTTTGTTTATTGTTGTATGTTTTGTTATCAAATCTATGCGTAGGTTAATAAACCAAAAAACGACTGGATCCTTACAACAGTGGCCAATATTTAGTTCCTCCGACGGTCTATCAAGAGTATTAAATTATTCACTTTCCTTTTCACTAAAGAAAACGAATACGCCTTGGCTGTTATTTCAGCTCCCGCTGCCATTTTCCATTTCTGTGCACAATAAGAGATAAACGACGCAAACGAGTTTACAGCAACGTATCAAATGTCCCGGAGAGGACACAAAGAAAGTTGGATATCAATTATGGGAGCTAATGGCAGTGGATAAAGTTTCCGCCTGTCATAGATCACAGGCAATGTTGCTCTCAACAAAAGATGGATGTTCCCGTGCTACAAACCAGGAGTATTAACTAGCAATTAGAGTTGCATTAAACATGTTTATTTTCTTTAAATGAACTGTTTTTATTTTACAGTTGTGTCTCTTGCGTCAAGCATGTGCTTTTATGTGTATGTTTTTTAATTTACATTGTGTCAATTATGTTCTTAGTTTTCTTAAAACTGGAAAAACAAAAATCTAATGATGAAAGTAAGCTGGTTATAACAAGGGCAACTATACTTTCACAAACGAGTCGCCTTCTAATTCTTATTCCTCCTCTTCTTTCTTTCTTTCTTTCTTTCTTTCTTTCTTTCTTTCTTTCTTTCTTCCTTCTTCTTCTTCTTCTTCTTCTTCTTCTTCTTCTTCTTCTTCTTCTTCTTCTTCTTCTTCTTCTTCTTCTTCTTCTTCTTCTTCTCTCTTCCTCCTCCTCCTCCTGCTCCTCTCCTTCTCCTCTTTCCACTCTGCTTCCTCTTCTTCTTTGAACGCGTCTTCTTTTTCTTTATCCCGCCTCTGGTTCACACAGATGTGGTTCGTTTTACCGTGTTGACTGTTTACATTTTGCACACAATAATACAGCGACAAGCATTCTTTATTGTAGTCTTAGGGCTTGGTTGCGACATGTGGCCTTCTCCAACTAGAACGAAAAACTCGGACTATCCGTGTGTACATTAAAAATGCCGAGACAGTTGGACATTTTTAGAATGCGTGATTCTGACATACACACATCTGGATCCTTGCCGGATTTCGCACGCTGTTTGACAGTTCTCATTGTATGCTCTATAGGAGGCAATTTATGAAGATATTTGTGTGCAATTAAAGTGATCTCTAACAAAACGGAACACATCAATTAGCTACCATAGGGTTAGTCGTCTCCGTGGCAAAGATCTTACGGACGCGATTCGTAAGCCCACTTACCCGGGTTCGAAATACAGCGGCGACCGATTTGGCAGTAGACTGCGTTGCGATAGGTTTTAACGAGTTGGTATGGGAACCGGTGGTTCAGAAAGCAATTGCAAACTACTAGCTCCGTGGCAAAGGGCTTACGGACGTGATTCGTAAGCCCGCTTACCCGCGTTCGAAACACAAAATGATATTAATAAGGAGGCAGAAAGTGAACCTAAATATGCTATTTACAGGTGGATCCGACTTAAAATGCGTGCCAGTTAATGTTTTAGGAAGTAAATTCGGACGATGCGATACATATCACATCATCCACCGAGTGTTTGTTGGTCTATAACACTGTATCTCGCATCATATGAACTCACAACTTTTAAGTATCTCTGTTTTATAGCTTTTATTTTGCTTTTCTGAATTTTCATCTAATGATTAATTTCAATGTCATTGAATTTCTACACACATGAATTTATTCGATTTACTTGGATTATACGTATCAGTTGATTATCCTAATGCATCTGATGCCTTTCTTTCAGACATACTATGGTCGAATTAATGTGTACTTCGTGTATTTTTCCAGTTTTTGAGATGTTTCTATAATCGCCATCACTCTATGCAATTGAGCCTTATATGTGTTAACTTTAAACTAGTAACAGAAGACTCCACGTCTCAGATCTTAATTTTTTTAAATGCTACCATGGAGTTAGGTGCCCGACTAGTATTCCAATATTCAATTTAAGGGAACACTTTTCAACACCAGGAGCATCGGCAGCGTAGTGGCTGGCTAGCACTCTTGTAACCCGGCCCCATGGTATGTGTTCAAATCTTCTAGAAGTATTGTCCTAGGCGTACAGGTGGGCTCAAATGAGTAACAGGAAATTATCTGAGAAGTCCAGGCAACCTACTTGATATTGACCGTGTTACGCATCGAGATTTTTCATAAACTCTACGAGAGCTGGTTCCTTATATCCTCTGGTTTCTTATATCCTAGACCAGTAACATTCCAAGTCGCGAAAATCTCCTTGCTATTTGAAGTATTTCGAAGTTTAGCAGTTGTTGTTAGTTGCTTGTTGTTGTTCGGCTTCGGTGTGTTGTTTCCTGCGTGAACGCTGACGACATCAAAGACATTGTACAACCACACGGAATGACACTATCCAGATCCGCCCACCGGGTACTGGAACGCAAATTATTCCTCCCCACGACCCTTGACGGCAGAAGTGGAAGATGATGATGACGCATCGAGAGCCGATTGGTCTATACAATTATGCGACTACCACCATATATCGAATATGCAACAAGGTGTAGGTACGGACCTTTAATTTTTAGTTTCTACCTTTCAGCTTTGGCGCCCCAGGACAGATAGGTATATATTAAGTGCTCCGTTGCATTTACTGGATATTTCTTATCTTTGCTGGATGTCTTTTATAATACGTCTTGTCATTATTGACAAAATCGGATATTGTTTCTTAGTAAACATATATTATAATAACTTTACAGAAGTAAAATAAAACAAGTTACAATAATATATGTTGCCTTCCAAACAGTTGCCAACACATAAAGTTAACAATTTAGTTGCATATCATTTAAGGACATCGAAGTCAACCCCATCACCTTCGTCTGTTTGTAATTTCTTGGCAAGGCGTTCATTAAGTTGTTTGAAACTGCTTTCTGAAAGACCAACACTAAAACAATTGCACGAAAATAAGCACAATGAAGTATGTCTCCAAATCGCCCACAGCTGTGTTGAACGCGATATGCGGGATTACGAACTGCGTTCGTAACCCTTTGGCGACAGCGCCTATCAAAAGACATCTGTTACATAATGGACACAGCTGTGTAGGAAACTGTTATGTGGTTATAATTCACATAATACAATATCAGGTTAACGGAGTAGCAGGCTAAAGCTATCCGCAGACACCACAGAACATCGTCCACTGGCTGTCGACGTATAATTCAATACTTACTCGAATTAGCAGAAACGTCTGGCTACTGAAGCTCACGCTGGTCAACCAGGGAGATTAATTGACCCCCACGTCACCTTAGACTACAGGTTTTCCGCCTGCTGATTGTCCTCTTCACCTATCCTGGCACCTTGTCTAGCTGACCGCTTTGCTTTTCTAAGCTTAGTTCCCTATATAATTAAGCAATCTGTCTAACTTTCTTCGTAATCCCGTTTGTCACGCAGTCTCGTTGCGGGAGCGAGCTGGGAGAGGTTCGTCCCCCGCTGGTGACTTCATGTGTGTATATAGGTGTGCTATTGTATCAGTGGCTAGTCTAAAACTATGACATCATGTGTGTATATAGGTGTGCTATTGTATCAGTGGCTAGTCTAAAATCATGACATCATGTGTGTATATAGGTGTGCTATTGTATCAGTGGCTAGTCTAAAACTATGACATCATGTGTGTATATAGGTGTGCTATTGTATCAGTGGCTAGTCTAAAATCATGACATCATGTGTGTATATAGGTGTGCTATTGTATCAGTGCTAGTCTAAAACTATGACATCATGTGTGTATATAGGTGTGCTATTGTATCAGTGGCTAGTCTAAAATCATGACATCATGTGTGTATATAGGTGTGCTATTGTATCAGTGGCGAGTCTAAAACTATGACATCATGTGTGTATATAGGTGTGCTATTGTATCAGTGGCTAGTCTAAAACTATGACATCATGTGTGTATATAGGTGTGCTATTGTTTCAGTGGCTAAGTTACGCAGGTCTTCCATCTATTTAAGACCTTGTGATCAGAGGCAGGGACAATACATGCGTATCCACAATGCTGCACACTTGGGACAATAAGCGATCGTGTACTTCAATAATCGGCGGATGTACACAGAACACATTATTAGTGTGTGTCGGGTGCTTTAAAGTATAACGTAATTAATTTCTAAATCAAATAACAATCTATTTAATCGCTCAATCATTTAATATTCTAAATAATCATTCAGGCAAATGGAATCCAAACTGGTCTAAATCGTCTGGAACTCCATGAATCACTCAGGTGAATTACTCCGTGAATGGATTGACATCTATGTTCATTAACGCCCATGATAATTATGTTCAACCCTCTGCGACTCTTTGACGATTTTCGACATGACGCCGAGAATGGTGTCGTTTGCCATTTTATTGTCGGCGATTCAACCAATTTATAGGATTTCTAGGCGCCTTTATATGCACAGCGCTTTTCCATACATCCGCGAGCGGAATAAGCTTCATAGAGATTGTCTGTCAATTACCCAGCCTGTTCTGTAAGTAAAGCGCACCCCCCGTCTTTTTTTTTTTACACGCTTAATGGGCATATTGATGCTGGTCCCATAGTTGTATAGGCCAATGTGTGAAGTGATAAATATCACGTCGGCCGGATGTAGTTTCCAGACATTTCATAATACTTAGTTTAGGCAGGATTCACTTGGGAGACCAGGTAAATTTTTAATTTTTAAAATAACATCGCTCTCCATGCGATTTCGAACCCAAATTAATTCATCTAATATAGATGTGACAATTCAATGCCAGGTAATAAAGAGATACCTGATTATAACATACAAAACATCCTCCACTAGCACAAGCTTTAACACAGTTACCGTTCGCCTACTGACATTGTCGTTAACAGGGAGCCAATTACGTTGTTATCATCGATGGCTATTTACGACATCCCGGGTTTAATTTATTTATTTTGACTTTGAAGACAGGGAACTGTAGCGAGGATCGCAAAAGAGAAACTGCCATAGCAACAGTTGCAAGTTTATTATATTTCTTGTTATCTGGCATCTCAATGTCGTAAACAGCTAAATATATGACTGCTAACAACCCAATTCGATTCTGAGAGCGGCGGGTTTATTTTACAATCTTATCTGGGCACTAGTCAAGCTCGGAAACTCGGTTAATACATTAATTCTGTCTGAATCAGTTTGAACAGTCAATCAAATATTACAATACCGTGCTTCTGTATGCAATGCAACAATCCAGAGTTTAAGGTTAATGTTTCCAAGTTCAGTAGACAATACCAAAAATGTACAGTAGACTGCGCAAAGAAGTTACAGTAGACAATACCTCAAATGTACAGCAGACAGTGCAAAGTAGTGGCAGTCGATGATGTTATAATTTTGCAGTACCACGATAATACAATAGACAATACCAGAAATTTAGAGTAGACAAAAGCTACAATTTACAGTAGATAAAGCCGAATTTGTACAATAGATTATACCAAGAAATTATTGTACGTAAAACCAAAAATTACTAATAGACAATACAACTACTTTACTGGAGACAAAATGGATAATTTACAATAAATTAATTCATTCCTTCAGTAGCATATCCTTTTCAGAACCTCGCTCCCATAACAACATTCCGGAAGACTTCTCGATCACAAGCAAGATGTTCCGCGTCCGATACACCCATCTGGAGATCATCCGCCACATCCTGCACCCATCTTCTCTTTGGCCTTCCTCTTCCTCTCTTCCCAGGCATATACCCCTCCATTATTGTTCTCTCCAAACTTTCATGACGTTTCAAGTGACGAAAATATTTCAATTTTCTTTGTTTTATCTTCTTTAATAGCCAACCATCTTCCATATTTAGCTTTTGAAGCATGGATGCATTTGTTCTTTTCTTTACCCAAGATATTCTTAGAACTCGTCTATAACATTTGTATTCAAAGGTATTTATGCGCTATTCAGCTTGTTTAGTAAGTGTCAAGGTCTCATGAGAAAGATGCATGCTCTTAAAAATCTAATTTTTGTACTTCTATCTGTCCCACTCCATAATTTATTCAGTTGTTTTAGTCTTTGAAGAGCAATTGATAGTCGTCGTTTAATTTCTTTCATTGCGTCACCATTGTTGGTAATCAATTGCCCAAGATATTCAAAATTGTCCACCACCCCCAATCTTTCCTCGTTAACATATATTTCTTTCGTCCGTAACACCTTCGCCATGGAGACGGCACACACATACCTACATACATCTTTTACACAAACTCTCACACATACGCACCCACACATTAACACATCACCAAACTCTCCCTGGCATACACATGTACCATTCACAATCACAAACTCACTAACCAGGGAATGATGAGCAGGTATAAAATTAGAATACCTGAAGCATCATGCGTATAGTTTGTGCAGTTCCGATTATTTGTTTACTTATTCTTGTGTCGTGTATAGGGGCAAGTGGAGTACTTGTCGAGGTATACGAGTTAAATGAATGCAACACATTCCAAACTAAACGAAATATAATTAACATCCCGGCCAATATGATTAATACAAAAGATATGGAATGTATACATTATAGCTGGGCAGTAGATAATACCAGTTGCAACATCAGTGCGAGGTAAGATACAGATAGCAGATAGGATTGGAGAAGCACGATGGCCAAACTATAAAAGTAATGCAAGTTAAGAACCTCTTTACGCTAGTTGAGGAGTATTTGGTATATGGTGCTTACTCTACACGTGTATAGACCAATAGATGCGTGATGTATGTTGTGGTCTATATCACACCTGCCACCTTTACTTCCCAAGAAATTATCTGGTACCTATGTGAGGCTGGTTAAACCTCGATCCCTGATCAACTACAAAGAAACAAAATTCGCCTCTAATCCCTGCAACGCCCAGCATGAGAATGCAGATAGAGGTTGTAACGGTAGCCTTATGGTGATGAGAGGCAGGAACAGCCATGAATGTTTTTGTTGTAACGGAATCACAGGGTATACCTGGGGAAAGTGGATACTTGTCGAATGGCTAGCACCACTCGACAGGATGGAGATAGCCAGCATGTTAAGGGTTTTCTGCCTAGGTTTGCTGGCAAAAAGAAACTGACAGATTAGCTGTTGTGTGGAGAAATACTATATGAATGCGGTGACGTGGTGAAGACTCTCCGGAATCGGGTGAGGAGTCCAGGTGAACAGATGGACTATTCATATCTAGAAATACTCAACAGGGAGTGTCTAAAGCAGTGGTTCTCAACCGGTGGGGAATTCCCCCCCCCCCCCATCCTAGGGGGGAATTTTAGGGTTTCCAGGGGGGAAATTAAGATTTTTTCAAGATCGCGTTAATACAAGAACCGATTACTTGATATTGTTTTTTTCTGCATACCGTACAGTTCTGTCCGTCTCACCCCTTCTAAAATTCAATTTATAAAGTAAGTAGACCCACAAATCATGTTTTATGGGGACGTCTAGACTTGATTTAGTATGTGCTATTAAATTGTGCTTCCATTATTACGTATACTGTGTAGGGGCGGGGCGGGATTTTTAGGTACGAAATACGAAAGGGGGGAATGACGTTCTGAAAATATAGTGGGCCAAAATAGGTTGAGAACCACTGGTCTAAAGTGTCTCTACGATATTCATAGTGTAGAGAAAAACACCAGACGCACTTTTAATCAGCTTGTAAACAATATAAAATGACACAAAGTAGTGCAGCTTTACATAACAGATTTACGACACATACAGGACGTTGCGGC
>JACEFZ010027626.1:252500-287500 GCA_014155875.1 Cepaea nemoralis | reverse complement strand
TACATCTATGTCAATTAAAACAAACAGCAATCCTCGCCTCATGGGGAGATTCGAACAACTGACTCCCAAGCCAGCGTGGAAGCGCGTTAACTGCCACCCTACCGTGACTAACTTGGCCAGTATAGATGCGTGCTAATTACCACGCTACCTTGGCTAACTTGGACAGCATAGAAGAGTGCTAATTGCCACGTTACCGATGCTCACTTGGCCAGCATAGAAGAGTGCTAATTACCACGCTACCGTGGCTCACTTGGCCAGCATGGACGAGTGCTAATTACCACGTTACCGTGGCTCACTTTGCCAGCATAGAAGAGTGCTAATTACCAAGCTACCGTGACTCACTTGGCCAGCATAGAAGAGTGCTAATTACCACGTTACCGTGGCTCACTTGGCCAGCATAGAAGAGTGCTAATTACCACGCTACTGTGACTCACTTGCCGCTTGGGTTTTCATTTTTATTATTATGTATGTCTGCGATCCATGTTTGTGTCTTGATGACTATTTCAAATACGAATACTTTCACAGTCGACAAGTTTTATCATGATATTGTGTATCTTTGTATCTATTGATGTTTAGAAACCCCTAAATAAATCTCAATTCCAGCAGAGGTTGTATTTAAGAAAAAGCTAATGACACCACTTGATTAAATACACACGCCAGGAAATTGAGGTAATCGGCGAAAGAAGGTTTATCACATAAAACACACGGCAGATGTCAGTAAAATCTATAAACATCACGGAGTAGGGAAATTAGATTTCTACATTTTTTTTTTCTGAAAGGAAAATGAAAATATGTGTGATATGTCAAATGCAACATCAAATAATGGTCTATCAACCATAATGATATTATCTTAGTATGATAACTGTGATTATATGTTATTGTCATCATCAGCATTATGTGCCATATGATAAGCGTGGGAAAAAAACGGGGTGGGGGGTAATGTGTTGCAATCTGAGACGATCACCAGAGTCATGGATCAGCTCTGAGTTCTTGTCTCGACCATACCACGTGGTCAAGCCATCTAGGTATTTACTTCTGTGCCTTCCCCTTGTTATTTTTCCCTGAATATTGCCAGTTGTCATCGAGTTCTCAAGTGTATTTTTCTCATAACTTGATCAGAACACTGTGACTGTCAGCGTCTAATTTCTCTAACAAGTTTACAGTTTTCATTTGTATCTTGTATGACATGGTCACTTGTTTTTCTGTCTGTCCATGATATTCTTTGCATTTTCCTCAGTAACCTAATTTCCACAGCCATTAGATGTTTTTATCTTGTCTGCTAATTGTCCATGCTTCATATCCATACAAATGTACATGTTCTATGTAACACTTCAACACTCGTTTTCGTGATGCAAATGACAACTTTTTTATTGGTCACTATGTTTTCCATCTAGCAACAGGGTGTCTATTATCTCTTCTTATGTTTGCCTGTTCACATTTTTATTCATGAAAGTGACGGTGGAGAGTCACTATGACCTGGAGGTATGGAGTTCTCCAGTAGTAGGAAAGTGCTGAGTTGATATTCATTTGAAGTAGGAGTCTTTGAAGTAAGATATGGTAACTTTGACTGACCATTGTTGTAGAGGTGGATATGCTATTGCTCTTAGAGCCACAATTAGTGTTCTCGCCATTGGATGGGTGAGTGAGTCTGAATGATTCTTCAGTCTCGTAAATAATTGAGCTGGACAAACAGTCAACAAATAGTTTAGTTAGTCTGGAATTCAATGAGGATGCTCGTGTTATCCATTTGAGAAGAATATAGGAAAGTCTGTATGCCTGAGTCTGAGATAGTAGAAGTCCAGCGTGTATTGTGGCCTGGCTACTAGAATGTAATTTAAAGTTAGTTGCCTGGCCTGAGTTGAGTTGAATTGAGCTGACCCAAGAACAGACATCACATCACTCGGGGCATTTCCATACTTGCTCCGTCATCATCTGGGACACCCAGCAAAGATTCCCAATACTAATGGCAACAGTAGCTGTCTGGCCGTTCCTCTGAGGTTTGGGCGTCGGTGAAACCCTCTGGTCACTCCTTGCAGCACCGTTCTCTCCAATAAATAATCAATACAAATAGCTATTCATATGTCCTTTGCAGGATGTCGCTATCAACCCCCAGAAGAGTCGGGATGTTTGTGATTTTCTGTGCAATTTTCAGTAGGCTGCCAGTGCTTTCTGAACTTCCGACGCTCTCCGTATTGTAAAAACCAGCGCAAAGTGATCTGCTTTCAATTCTCCTACTTGTTGAGTTCGAACATGGTATGTCGGAATTGTGAAACTGCATTCCTTAAACCTAAGCCACAGAAGACGGTTTTAAATAAGTATTTGTTTTAGCACGTGTTCCATGAACCATGCAAGCACGAATGTGCATGTGTGATCGGCGCTGTTGTTCATTAACGAAATGAACAATAATGATATAAACAGCGGCACACTGGTATCTGGTGCCACATTCCGCCCTGGTCTTTGAACAGTAGATGTGATATCATGCCTTCTGCTATGCGATGCAATTTAGCGGACCCATATGCACGCTGCGTACTTTGAAGATACCTCGGTATGTGAAATTCGCATAGATTGTCTCGTAATGGTCATTGTCCTGCAGTTGAAACTTAGAAAACAGCTCACGACATAATATAGTTAGTATCAGTCAAATTAAGAAGCCAAAATCCTGGTCAAAAAACATTTCGTGCTGATATGCCAGCACGGTGAGGAAACGAGTTCTTAATAGCTATATTAAGCCAGTCCTGATGTGTCAAAGCGAACCATGGACAATTAGGAGATAGGTGAGGAATTATGGGGAAGCTTCGGACAGTTTGTTTCTTAGAAGAATGATAAGAACGCCGTGGAAAGACAGAAACAACAATACATATTTCTTGTAATAAGCTAACTCACGAAGAGAATTGGTTACTCTCATCAGAAGTAGACAGCCAACATTCTGTGAGTATGTCATAACCAGAGGAATGCTGGGTTATGTGGTTAGAACGAGAGAGCTAGAGGGGAGGAGAGGTAGGGGGAGACAAAGAAAGTAGATGCTGGCAGTTTGAGTTAAAAGACCATTGATATCAGAAAATGATTGGCAGCATAAGAGTCAGAAGGCGGTGGACAGACATCACCAAAGTCACACGTCATAAGCTATAAAGCGATGTCAGCCGAAAGATTGTTAATATTCCAGCTTACCTGCGAACACAATACAGCAATACACGTCTCTCCCCCTCTATCTCTCTTGGCGAACAAAGGACGAAAAGGTGAAAAGGTACATTATAATTAATCAGTATATATGATAATCAGAGAAGCCCATATTTTCGCTGTGTTGTTAAGGACGTGCTGTTTGTATTTACTTAGAATTATAGGGTGTAATTTTAATGACAGTGGGGTGTTTGAAAATATTTATGTTCCAAGTTTTGTATTCACCCTCTGTGGAGTTCATGCAACATAAAAGGTAAACACACAACTTAGAACGGCAATATTTTCAAACACATCACAGACATTTAACATACATCCTGTACTTTTTCTGGAAATGGAAATTTCAAATAGTTCGTACCGTCTAGGATTTCATATTTCTCGTTTAATTGCTGCTGGTTTAGGAACTTTCATAAAACATGATAGTTCTCATCAGACACTGTATCTCGTTGTATGAATATTTCATATATCATTACACTGTTTAGATATTTAAATGGATGAGAAACATCGGCAACCACGCATTGAAAATTAAAATCTTTTACTGAACTTAATTTTTTGTTAAACATAATGTCTGCGGAAAAAAACTATATACCAACAAAAGATCACAATCAAGAATTAAGAAATGTAAAATATCATATACTTTGAGTATCTTGGCTCTACAATAGGGGCTGTTTACAAGAAGTTAGATGCAGGCTGACCATAGCAGTGCAGAGATTAAACAGTATCAGGATATGTGGTACAACACCAGCAGCAAGCTCAAGTAAACTCATTCGTTCGTTCGTTCGTTCGTTCATTGACAACATGCATCTCCCAAGTGGCAACATATCGATGTGAGTCATGGATCATTTCGCAATGAGTAAAGATGAATGTGGGGCTTTAGAGCGGAAATGTTACAGAAGAATTTGTACAATACCGTGGGCGGAGAAGATGAAACATATTGTTATTTTATAAGACCTGAACAGAAAAGTACTGGCTGATAAATAGCATCAGATCTCGGGGAAATTAAAATATCTTTGTCGTGTAAAACGTCACAGTGACTTGGAGAGAACAGTGATGGAATGGTTCCTTCAAGAAATAAATGACGATCGTAAACTGATTAGAGACATTAGACGTAGGCAGTCAACATTTTTTGGGCATGTTATGAGAAGAAATGAATTGGGGAACTTTGTGACAACTGGCAAATCAAAGAAAAGAGACCAAGGGAAGACCGAGAAGTAAATACCTGGATGGCTTGGCCACGTGGCATGGTCGAGACCAGGGTTGCCAGATTGGCTTTTTTAACGGCAGATCTGATAAATCTGGCTTTTTAAAAATAGGTATGGCTTAAAAATATCAGTTTGGCGTTTTGGCTTTTTTCAAGGCTTTTTAAAAATTTGTAATGGCATAATAATTAGCTATAAATGTCCTATTGTGTGTCAGGTCTTAGTCAGATATGATTGAGCTACCGTATAACAGTAGACGGTACTACCTGCTTTCTGTTAGCGCCGAATGTTGGGCGGCGCTTACCAAACCCGACACCCCACATTGTGCCAACGGCTTCGGCGGAAGAGCGCAATTGGGAGGGTACAAGCCTTACCCTGGTGCGAGGAAATGCAAGCTATAGACAAAGTGTCATGGCAGAGCAGACCAGGCCCTAAGCCTTGGTTGGCGGCTGGTCTGGGATCGAAGCTCCGACAGGCGGACAGTTAGGGCATTGCTTTGCTGTTCCGGCAGCTTCTGCAGCTTGTCTTGTTCCAGATGTAGGGGTGTTACCTTTCCTCTGGAGTGAACTAGGCAGGCCGAGATAGGGATCATGCTGCATGGGCAACACATGATCTCTATATTTTAGCCCAGGCTTTGTGCTATAGAGAGTCACACACCGAGCGTATGAGACGTAAGATGGTGCATGATGGTGGAAATGACCACGTGTTCACATGCACCCACTATGAACGGACATTTACAGCGCAAATTGGCCTTATCAGTCACATTCGCTACCGCCATAGGTAAAAGTTATTTATGCCTTATTAAAGCACAAACTATCGTCTGTCAAGACGGCAAGGTGTCAATGACAATGACAGAATGAAATGTCCTATTTTGAATTGGTCAAGTTAATTTTTATCTTGTTTTAACATTTTTAGCTAAAACAAATGCAACACAATCAGCTTAGCTTATACTGCTTTTGGTTCATTCTCGAGAACGACCGTAACAACAGGTATTAAACACTTAAGGTTTTCGTACTGTACTTGTACTGTTCTATGCGCACTCACGCACTTCGCTGCCACCTTACTGTTCAGCTACGTTTTCAAATTCATTATACCTTCATGGCAAGTAGTTATTATTATTGAGCCCATTATCATGCCAAAGTGGAAACCATCTTATGATACTAATAGGAAATATAATGATCAATGGGAAAAGGCATTTGTGTGGCTCAAGAAATCCACTGATGGTTATGAATCGGCTCATTGCAAATTGTGCCGGTGTAATACTTGTTCCAAGACTTTCAAATCTCGCAAATCATGAAACAACAGAAAAACACAAGCGGAGCTTGTGATAATAAGAAATAAAAATACTTTCAGTGATAAAACTAAGGTAAGAAAATCGATGATAAATTCAAATTAGCAGAGTTACAAATTCCTGTTAGCATGGCCTGCCATAGTGCCATACGCATCACCGATCACTTAGGTGAAATAATGGTAGCCCATTGATGTGGCAGCACGCTTGGTCAGATAAAATTGCACCGACCGAAGTGCATAATAAGAAATGTTATTTCGCCGTCTTTAAAATCTGATCTAATTCTAGATCTGCAAAACAAGAAGTATACACTCATCATTGATGAGTCCACTGATGTCTCTATCCAAAAGTATTTGTGCATTTTAGTTAGATACCTAAGCGATAAAAGAAATGAAATTACTACTAATTTTCTAGGTTTGATTGCAGTTCAGTAGAAGAGAATATATATAAATTGATTAACAATGAAATTGGAAAATGTAATCGAACATTAAAAAATTGAATTGGTTTTGCATCAGATGTGCTTCCAATATGGTTGGATGCAACAATTCAGTTTGGTCCATAATTACATGTATCTCCTTAATGTGTTCAGTACTAAGTGTGTTTGATCAATCAATCAAATACGCAGTGTCAAAACTACCTTCAAAGATTGTTTGTTGCTTACAGAAATATCAAATTGGTTTAGACATAGCAATCTAAGACGAGAAGCATTTAAAGATCTATTCAACATTATGAACTCATTCGACAGAATTTCAGCAAGCTAGAACTGCACCACTTCCTTTTGAGAACATTTCTTTTACTCGCTGGCTTGTCCGGAGAAAATTAATCTTCAACATTCTAATGAATTGGGAAGAACTCAAGGCTTATGTTATTTCTGCTGAATAAGGAAATTCCTACACTGATTTTCAGTCACGACTTATAAAGGAAATGCTTCTAGAACAAAGAAACTACCTTTATTTTCATTTTGCAACCCCTATTGTGCTGGAATTCGAAAGGTTGAATAGCTTTTTTCAGAAAAGTAAGGCAGATCCTCACGAATTATATGAAGAACTATTTTTGCATTATAAGTTGGATTGCCGAGACTCCTGTCTATTCCACTTTTCACATTGGACAGTGGGGAGCATTTTGTGTGATATTCGCTGGCACGGGAATGGAGCATAATGGGGACGACCCGTTGCCGTGAAGTTGGAAACTCGGCTAACTAACAAACATAGTAGGATTTATGATACCAATAATAAGAAAAAAAAGATATTTCTAATGTTGATTTTGGCATCAAATTCCGGTCAGAGTGTGATAACTACATTCAGAAAAGTTCTGATGCGAAAATTAATTGCCAACAAGAGGTCTTAGATCACAAAGAAAGATGCTTATCCATGCTAGAAGAAGCACTTGATCAAGTTATAAAGCGGCTTCCTTCAGCAAGAAATATATTTAAAGATCCAACCGATTTTAGCCCTGGAATAATCTTCAACCAGACTTCCAGACCACTATTTTCGAAATTGCCCTTTTTGCATTTGGACTGAACAAAAAAATCACACTATTATTGAAGAGCAATACAGAAAATTGTCTTTCATAGATTGGAAGGAAGAAGAACAATTTAAAGAAACTGGACGCCCAAAGATACAGAGCAGTTCTGACACGGAGTCATGAAACATCCCCAATTTAAAGACCTTGCTTCTTTTGCTCTTACTTGCTTGATAACACCTATTAGCAATGCTGTATCTTTATCTTTATTAATCTTTATTGATCTTTATTTTCAAAGGGTAACAAATTGGGCTCGTAATCCCGTCTTACATTTGGCCCTTCCAATCACTCATCTTCTGTTCATCAACAGTGCATGATGCATCCACATAGGGGGAAAAAACATTGTCAAATTAATGTTGTAGGCATAAACAATGCATATGTTATGTGACACATCGCCCCTCCCACAACACATCCCTACCAACCCACACATCTCTCACCTACTCACACATACCCCACCATACCCACGCATCCCCCACCCACCACACATCCCACACTCACCACACATCCCCTACTCATCACTCCATCCACTCACAGATCCCGCCTCCAACCCAGACATCTCGCACCCACCCACACGCATCTTTCCACCCACTCACACATACCGCAATCCACTCAAACTCACCCACACACACATGTTCCACCCACCCACACACCCTCCAACCACACCAACATGCCCCTCACACACGCACATCCCGCACCAACACACACATATCCCTCACCCACTCACACATCAACCACCCATACCCACACATATTTCCATCCACACACACATTTCCCCGCCCAACCACACATTTCACAACCACCCACACACCCCAACAACCACACATACATCCCCCACCGACACACATTCCCACACCAAAACACACATCTCCATCGCAAACACACATCCCCCACACACACATCCCCCACCTACCAACACCCACATATCCCCCACCCGCCAACACCCACACATCCCACTACCCACCAACACCCACGCAAACACACCAACCCAAACACACATCCTCCTCTCACACATCCCTCACCCACCCACACGCCCCATCCATACTCACATCCCTCCACCCACCAACCCACTCATCTCCGCACCCAACTACATATCGCCCACAAACCTACACATCCCACACCTCCCCACCCACCCACTCACATTGCCACCCGCAAACATCTCCCCACCCACACACTTCTCCCATACTCCAACACACCTCTCCCACCCACCCACACACCTTAACAATCCACACATAAACTCCCTATCCACACATTCTCTCACCCACACACAAACACCGACCCACATACACACATCCCCAACCCAGTCCACATGACCGCCCACACACACATCCCCAACTCTCTATAGTGGAGAAGAATTTATCTCTTTTAACATGCATAAAAACCAAAGCAAGGAATAGACTTCAGCGGTCTCTCTTAGACGCAATTATCAGAATTAGAGCAGAACTATTTATCTTCAAACAAGTGCTGTAAGGAATTTGTTCCTTGATTCAAAATGTTTAATGATTTCAAAGTTGAAATATTATATTCTAAGGAATCCTGTACTGAATTCCTCAATAATGAAGAGGAATACTTATTTGAAGAAGCGGTTTTCATGTGATGTAAATATATTTTTAATATATATTTTTATTGGGTATTGTTTGGCTTTTATTTTAGCTTTTTTTATTTCATGACTTGGCTTTATTTGATCACAGAGATCTGGTCGAGACAGAAACACGGAGCTGATCCATTACTGTGGTGATAGAGTGAGATGGCAAAACATGACCGCCCACGCTTACCGGCATGGCACATGATGGGTGGATGGATGCTTCCTGGAAGAACAGGCCGCGGTCTACAAGCACGAAGATGGATACAGGACACTTTAGACAACTGGGGCATGAGAGTCTGATTGATTGATTGATTGATCTAGGAACCGACATCACAGCATTCGGGGCATTCCCATAGGCGAACGTCCCCATCGTCAGCAGCCAGCGAAGAGTTCCAACACCAATAGTACCAGTAACGATCTGATTATATGTCCGTCTCGCCTTTCCTCTGAGCGTCGAGTGTCCTCCAGATCCCCTCGTCACTCCTTGCTGCCTCATTCTTGCCAGACCATGATGATCCATTTGCTCCTCCTAGATGCACACGTGCTCCCACAAGGCTTCAACCACGTCTGCCTTGTCATTCATCAATACTCCACCAAGATTTGCTGAGCCAGTCAATCTGTCCGCCTGTTCATTCCCCAGCACACCGGCATGCCCCGGAGAAAGGATCCAGGCGATGCTTGCCACCCGTGACTTCCGAAGTGAAGCAACCCACTCTGCACGAAGCATGCCAGTCCCCACCTTCCTCAACATGGTTTCTGAGTCAGTTACAATCACAATGTGTGTGTGTCGTATTCTCGATCCAGCGGAAAGCTGCAGTGACCGCCTCCACCTCCATTCTTAAGCTTGATGTGGTATCATATGCCAGGCTCTCCTGCACCAAACGTCGGCCATTGTTTTTTGCTATGAACCCCCAGGCACTTCTCCTACCCCTCATTGTGCCTTAATTTCGTCGTCCGATCCCTCTACGATGTCCTGCCATCAGTTGTCATCTTGGTTAAGTGGGGGAAAAGCCACCGACTCGTCTTATCCCCTCTGTAAAATGGTTCAAACAGAGGAACACGTATTGTCCGCATGCAAGGTCTACCTAATTCAAGGCCATTTACGTGGCGACACAACAAAGTCCTTACTGAGTTGGCGGCCATAGTTGATGTAGCCAGAATGAAGGCGAACAAAGAGGGGACCAGGCCGAAGCCGATGGAGATTTCCTTCGTCCAAGCCGGGTAACAACGCAGAGAAACGAAGACGGAGTTGACGACTTGACGCTTCCGACCATTTCCGATAGTACGAGAGACTGGGAACTGACCGTGGATCTGAAGGCCATGGCAAATACCCTGAGGTGATCCGAAAGTTTGGCTTGCGATATGACATCGTACTTAGCTCCTTGTCAGGCAAGCAGCTGATTGAGCTGACCGTCCCTAACGAGTCAAACATTGAGGAGCAGCACACGTACAAGTTACATAAGTACGAGGACATGGTCGCTGGTCTTAAACGGGAAGAGTACACCGTCAGGCTGTTCGCCGTAGAGGTAAGCGCCAGAGGTCTAGTCTCCCACTCCGTGTATGGTGTATTATAGCGAATTGGCATTAATGGACAAGCAAGAACTCGGGCCCCAAACCAACTGTGTGAGGCAGCCGAAACGGCCTCGTGCTGACTATGGAATTGTCGGAACCTGAAGTGGGACGAGTCTTGGAACTAGTATGGTTAGAAGCGGTAACTGCAGGATTACTCAAAATCTCTCAACCAAGATCACGAACTTGTGACGTCTCGAGTCAGCTCTTTAGCCTTTCCTCCGATCGTGGGTTGTGAATCTGAATGCGGTCAAACCATACAAATGTCAGCCGAAGTTCAACCTCCATAACATAGCGGTAATCGTCCGTAAGTCGCACTCACTCAGCTGCTGAGACCAAGAGGTGGATCCAGAAACATAAAGGAAGAACTGGCTTCCTAGTAGAGTGGCGCCGTGAACGGGACGCGAGGAAGGAACACGGCAAGGGAGACGAATGGAGGCAATAGAGGCCGTCGCTGGGGAAGAAGCTGGCTCCCCACTACCACACGTGATAAGGGGCAAGGGAGGGAAGGCTTGAGAATGGACTATGGTAACAGCGAAGTGACACGCACAACAACAGGGACAACGAATGTGACCGAATGTCTGCACGGCAGAGGAAAGACGCCCGAAGTCATGACCCGGACGGACCCGACCCTAGAGAGTGTTAAGGGTAGAATGGGCCGAAACACTTGGGGAGGGGGCTAAGTTCTGACGATCAGAAGCCCTTTAGTGTTTTTCTCCGCAGCGGAGTTTTTATGAATATGCTTAGGGATGGACACAGATAGAAGCAAATAAGAGGGGAGGAGAAGTTTATGGCTTCGGATAGGACACACACATACACACACACACACACACACACACACTCACACACACACACACACACACACTCACACGCGCGCGCGCGCAGAGAAAACCTGGAAATAGGAAAAACAAGGAAGAGAACCCACGGGGAAAGGATAGAGGAAACCTAAAAACACAAAAACGTGGAATAGAAGCAGAGTTTAATAATATAGGAGAATGGGGGGGATTGGGGGGGGGGGGGGGGGGGCGTGAGGGTAGCTGTAGGACAGAATATGAATTAATGTTTTAATGTTGAGGTTTTCCTGAGCATCCTACATCTATATATAAGACATGTGAGAGCTATAAATATTCTATTCCAGGTATCTTTTTTAATGTATGGATTACGTTACTGCTTACATTTGAGGATTACACATCTGCGAGAGATCTTTCGATGCGTGCACGGAAGGTCTCCTGATGTTTTGCCCTGCTGTAAGATAGTGAGCCACAGAAGCTTAGTGGCTAGCACGCTTGTCTACCTGCCCGGTGGTCATGTATTCGAATCTGCTTTGGCTGATGCATCTAAGGACTGAGCACGTATGGGAATGGCTAATATACAGCGATGTCGATCGTGATAACACATTATAACATTCTCACAAGATGTCCGAACAATGTTATTTGGCTATCTATAAATTCAATTCAATAGTGGTTATCATAATACAATGGCTTGATCGACGGGCGCGGGTTAACATGATTCTACAAGCCTCGGTATTCCCAGCAGTGGAAATGTATTTTCTTTGGAAAATGTAAAGAATACCAGAGACAGACAGAAAAACCAATGAACAAGTCCTACTAGAGGCACATGAAACCCGCAATCTGTTTAGAGAAATTAGACGTAGACAATCAAATTTGTTTTTGGCACGTTATGAGAAGAAATAAACTAGAGAACGCGGTAACACCTAGTAAGATTGAATGTAAAAGAACAGGGGAAGGCAGAGAAATAAATATCTGGATGGCTAGACCATAAGGCATGGTCGGAACAAGAACAGAGCTGATCCACTACTCTAGAGATCGTTACGATGGCGAAATGGGACCGCCCAAGCTTACCGGCATGGTACATGATGAATCAATGAATTCCCAACAGAATGCTTAAATAATTGTGCATAAATGTTTCCATATGGTGATAAAATACCTGCAATAAATTTATCTCTCTGATTTCATCATCTGTTTTGCCATTAACTTTGGCAGATCCTGCAATATGTTTGAATTTTGTTTTTCTGTTCCTGCTCATCATGTGGCTAGAATGTTTAACTATCTCTTTCTGATGTTTATGATATGTTGTCTGTTTTTCTTAGAATCTTTCGCAACATCTAGAATACTCATTATGGCTATCCAAGATAGCGGGAGCGATATCTGGCATTTGTCTAATGTGATAATTTCTAATTTTGTTTGTTCTATAAATGTATTACGTTATAAACAACAACAAATCATGGGACAGAAAACTGAACATTTAACTATTGCAGTTAATGGTTTATCAACCTTTTATGTAATTTTCTCTTCTTCTGCACCTAACGTCAATGAACGAGAAGGTTTTCCAGTCGTCTGATCAGTGGGTTAGTAGAGTATGACTATGGTTCCGTCGATCTGCTACTGCGTTAAGGTGCGTGGAGCTGACACTATGAGCTGTGGATTTCATGTGGAGCACTTTTACATCTCTCCGCGGTTGTTTGTATCGTGAAATGCATGTTCAGAAAAAAGGTGGCCGGCAGGTTGCTTAAACTGACTTGGTTCGCCTTATGAAGTAATATGTGGCTGCTGGTTTTCTGGTGACTGCCACTTCCATCGACGATGAACTATTTTTCGTGACGTATTTTTGTGTTGGCATTCTGGCAGCGGCTTTATACATAGTATACCTGTGCGGGCTGTTGGTTTGCCGATACTCATGCCTGTTCCACCTTTCACATGTGGCAGTGAGGAACATTTTGTGTGAAATTCACTCATACAGGTGTAACAAGTTATGTGGAGGGTCCCAAATACCCCTGTCACAATACTTCAGTATTATTCTTTAGTCCTGGCTGGGGTAGGTCTATGTCTGCCAACCCTCTGTCACGGAACCACTGTAATGAACGATAAGATGATAAAATAACAGAGACAATTGTATTCACAGCTGCAATTGTTTGTTACCAGTGGGGACACACTCACGGCGGATCAAAGGAAACCGCCTAGTCTTTGAGAATTCCTTAGGAAATTGGAAAATATGTCGGCCTGTTGTTTTGCCGAATCGCAAGTTGAATGGAAAGACGGGGGCGTTAGTTGTAAGAAGAGAGACAACTCTTCTTGTGAAGTTAGGGACGGATTGTCTGCCCCTGGGGACACCTGTTGTTGACATAGAATGACGTCACTAGGACACTCCCAGGCTGTATGAAAACAAACTTGTGCCGCCAGTGTGAAGAATGTGATGTAACTAGACTGACGTGTTAGCTGGCTCGGTTCTAATATTGAAAAGAATTTCGTGTGTTCAGTATCAATTAATGTTGACAAAACATGTGTCTTTCATGGCAAAGTTAAAGATTCGATTCAGGATTGAGCTGGGATTTCATAAGATATTTAGGGATAGCCTTTAGATGTAAATAATGTGGAACAGTCTAGTGATAAATAGAGTGTAGGACTTTAACATAATGTTGTTGCGTTGTGGTTAGGTATTGAAGGAGTGTCGGCGACAGTAGGAAGTCGCATTGTTAAAATTAACTAGTGTGAGACGTCAATTAGCTCAGCTGGTTGGAAATAGTGAAGTGGGATGATATTTAGAAGGATTGAGGATGGTTTGGGGATAGAGGAAATGTCAAATGGTGGGATCCTACTTGGGTTCTGCACTTTACATTTGGTCTTTCCTTGTATTGCCCTGATTCGGACCGAAGTGATGAGCTCCTCTGTTCCATGGCAGAGTTTGGTTCACTGTATATATCTGAGTGAAGCCATCGGCCTACACTAATCTAATAGGGTTCAGTGTTCGGTTGCTCTCACCAGGTGTGTGTTCTCTCTCTTTCACAGGTTCCCTCAGGTTGTCGAGAAAACCAATTGAAACATCACAACGTTCAGATCATGGATAAACTAGTGCAGGAAGATGTATTCAGTGGCCTTTGCACTGGGCACATAATAAAAAGGGTCTGAAGAAACAGGGCTCTGTTGAGCCGATACATATAAGTATCCGACAGGAGGACTTTGTCACGAAAAACACCGTGATTAACCAATTGATGATAATACAGGCAATCTGATTAAACGGCTTGTTTGCAGGGCCCCAATTGTTTTTTTTTTAACAAAACAGTAAAAACAGGTCGGATTAAAGCGGAAGTGCCCGGCTCGGGAGAAAACAGTCCGTCTGTCATTTAGAATTTCCCGACATCAAAACGGAATGGCGGTTTTGCTTGTCACCACATGACAGAAAGTGTGGGATTGTTATTGGGAACATTGGAACACCTGCAGGACATCAACAACGTCACGTGAACAATTCAAGGCTGTTTGAAAAAAAAAAACATGATTGGGGGAGACAGTGTAACTCAAACAGTGGATTAGGATTGACGTGTTTTGTTGGAGAGCTCTACAGTGTTAGATTAATTAAAAATTAACTAGCATGTGAGGTTATGGCAAAGTGTAGCAGCCATCCAGGAATGAGGCGGGTTTGCATAAGGTAGTCAATATAGTCTATTTAGGCCTAATTAATATATGCAGTAGTCTTGTTAAAACTAGAGTGTGATGATTAGCACTGTTAGTTGAAAACTAGTTAGAGTAGTGAAGTGATAATTGGCTCTGCTAGGATGAATAGGATAGCGGGGTGATATTTGGAGAAATTTAAGATGGGTTGGGAGATGGGGAAAGTGTCCAATGGGGGGATCTTTCAGTGATTTGCCCAATGAAGTTTTGCACTCTGTTTATGGGTCTTTCCTTTTCATAGCCTGATTCGGACGTAGGTGAGGAGCTAATATGCTCTATGACAGAATTTAGTTAGCTGAAATAATAGAGCAAGGCAATAGGCTTACACTCAGCCGGTAGGATCAGTGACTAGTGCTATCACCAGATGTGTTGTTTCTCTAACAGGTTCCCTGCCAGTTACGAGGAAGCACAACACTGGTTTTAAAACAAGGTCAACGCCAATTCGAAAGAACACCAGTTGGACACTCAAATGTTTCTTACGGAAAATAAATAACGTCCGAGAAGAAAGATGGTATTATGTTTACGCTGGACTCATAATCAGGAGGGTTCACCATAACATGGCTCAGAAGAGCCAACCAATATAACGATTCCTGTGTGTTAAGGTTCACCTAGGATGGGTGATGATTGTTGATATGTCACACATCATACAAACATTGTTAAAGGAACGAGAACATTAAATTGTAAGTCACATGGTGTGATAGATTCCAGTGAAATATTACAAAAGACATCATACTTGAGACTTTATAGACACTAGTTAGGATCAAGTATATTATCAATAACAGTGATACCAAGGTACACACAACAAAGGATTCGTACATTTTTTAAGGAACGATAGGAACGATAGGAACTTATAATCGGTCCATGATCAGCTGTAATTACAAACAGTATCTATTTCGGATGATCAGGAAGATGGATTACCAGGTAGCTACAGATGACAGTCGGTGTCCGGCAGGAGGGATACAGCACTGGGTGAGATGGACTTGTTCTGACTTAACGTGCTGTGGTGTGTCCTTGCAAGGATGAACTGACTATGCTATTATCTGAGGGTCCGATCCTACACACCTTATAGAACACATCACACAGTTTCTTCGCATACACGTCTTATATACGTTACACTCTTCTTTTAATAAATTAATCTTTATTAATTTTTAGAAGCAAGAGTTGTTGAATGTGTTATGTTGGGGGAAGAATGAGAGGGAGCATAGTACGACAGTGATAGAGAGAGGAAAAGGTGTCCATGAACTGAAGGAGTGTGTTGGACGGAAGCTGGTGGATTCTCCAGGATATTGATAGGGGGAAAAAATTATAATGTGGGTGTTGACTCCCCTCACTCCAGGGACGACACTTTAAAGGAAGACACGACATTATTGGGGGCTCGTAAATGGGATCTTTGGACAGCGGGATCTCTCGTACATGTGATCTTTGAACAGCGGGATCTCTCGTAAACGTGATCTTTGGACAGTGGGATCTCTCGTAAACGTGATCTTTGGACAGCGGGATCTCTCGTAAAAGTGATCTTTGGACAGCGGGATCTCTCGTAATCGTGATCCTTGGACAGCGGGATCTCTGGCAAGCAGGATCCTTTGACAGTGGGATCCTCTGACAACGGGGTCTTTTGACACGGGATCCTTAGTTATAGGACGGAGATATCATATTAGAGAATCCAGCTAGAGTGAATGTGGATAGGGGTTAAGACACATATCTTACCTGTTCACACTTCACACGTCTGCATAGGTCTGTGGTCCTGATTCTACTCTTGTCACTTAATGAATGTGCTGTGTTTGGTAAATATCTAGATTTATAGTACTTGTTCATATATCTGTATATTAGTTTGCAGTTAAATTGTACTCAACCTGCTAGCTTACCTCTCTGTATAATGGCCACTCCTGAATTAACCACTGCAGAACTAAGGGCAAAGGGGGAAGAAATGGGATTGTCGGGTTCTACACTAACAGATTACATACAGGAAGTGGAGAGAGAGTATCGTCAAGCAGAAAGAGAAGATCGAAAGGTTGAGTTGGAATTGAGAAGGATGGAGTTGGAACAAGAAGCTAAGAAATTAGAAGCAGAACAAGCTGCAAGGAAATTTGAAGCTGAGCAAGCAGCTAAGAAACTGGAAGCTCAACATGAAGCTCAGAAAAGGGAGCACGAGTACAGGATGAGGGAACTCGAGTTGAACAGTCAATCTAATGGGGAAACTGAGGGAGCAGTTGCAGGTTCTTCCATCCCAGGCTCAACCCCAGCAGGTGGACATGATTACCATGCTATGAAGTTTCCTTTAGCGGTCTACGAGAAGGACAAAGAGAAGATTGACCAGTACCTTCAACGCTTCGAGGCCATGTCCGGGGCTATGGGTCTGGAGCGTAACAAATGGAATCTCAAGCTATCCCAGGTATTACGCGGGACCGGCTACGAGGTTTATTTTCTCCTGCCACCAGGACATGAGAACAATTATGGCGAGTTGAAGAAGGCTCTGCTGAAACGAATCGAGGTTACGTTACATACATACTGGGAAAAATTTCGAGCAGCGAAACGAGAACCGGGGGAGTTGTTTGCCGCCTACAATTTGCGTCTAAAATCCTATATCCATAAGTGGATGGATTTGGCTGGGTTCGTACATGACTATGAGAGTCTGGAAGAGCTCATGGTGGTCGACCAGCTGAAGAAACACATGTCTAAACCTCTCAGGACGTTCCTGGGAGAACAAGGAGCAGAACGTATTGACCTCGTGACAAAATTAGCAGAACGGTTCGTCGAGGTACATGGGGAGGCAGGGGAAAACCTTTCCACCAACACCAAAAGTCAGGAGAAATATGGCAAGAAGGAAACCAAAAATTCGGGAACCAAAAAGGGGGATCTTCATGTGCAAAAATCAGAGGATAGTTCAGAGAAGAAGAAGGAGGGAAGCAAGCGCACTTCAAGCTCTACACCAAAACGACCGTGGTCGGAGAAGTGGTGTTCAATTTGTAAGTCACCCTCTCACAATACGAGGGACTGCAAATCGAAGGCTAAGAGCCCTCACTTCGCAGCATGTCAAGTGACTTCCAAGGAGGTTGTCACTGAAAATGCCAAGGTCAACAAGGAAGCTCGCCACCAGGAGAGCTCACTCAAGTCCGGCACTATAAAATCTAGGACAGGGAAATGATGCAACCAATGCAAGTCAAACACGCACAATGCTATTGACTGCAGGGGAAGTCAGGAGACTCTAAATTCGTCGTGTGCCCCGGGAAACCTAAGGTGGAGCCCACTGAATAGGTCGAGGATGAAGAAGAGACTCCAGACCAGGAAAAACCACCTGTAGTGGAATTGATAGAGGTTAACGGTCGTCAAGTGGAGTGTTTGTACGACACAGGAATGGACGGGAAGGCCGTGATTTCTGCTGATCTGGTACATCCAGAACAATTCACAGGTGAGGCCATGGAAATACAACCCGCACAGAAGAGTGATGTGGCCATGAAATTGCCCATTGCTAATGTGGAGATTCGGTCAAGATATGTCACCGGCACAATCAAGGCTGCTGTATTGACCGATCCCATTTTTTCCATCATCCTCGGTTGCCGGTATGTCTTTCTGGGAATGCCCAGGGAGCCAATCCATATGGGAGCAATACAGACTCGCTCTCAGACGAGAACGGAAGAGGCAGAAGCAATTGTGACTAACCCACTGCCGGGGGAGCTACGAACTGCCCAGAGTGAGCATGCTACTTTACGTCCTTGCTACAAAAAGCTGCAGAGAAGTGCTGATCCACCAGGACGGGGGCAGTACTACCTGAAAAATAGGATACTCTACAGGAGAGCCGGAAGGGGAGGCAACCTATAAGGTCAGTTGGTCGTCCCGAAAGCTTACCGGTCCCAGATTCTTCATATGGGGGTATACCATCTCCATTAGTGGACACATGGGTATTGCCGCCACTATGCAGCGGATTTCCTGCCATTACTATTGGCCGGGAATGACAGATGATGTGCGTCGGTATGTGAAGTCATGCCCTGAGTGCCAGAGGGTGGCACCGAAACACTGGACAGCACCGGTGGTCTTGGGTGAGATGCCCATCATGAACTCTCCTTTCGAGAGGGTAGCCATCGATATCGTGGGTCCACTTCCCAGGACTAGGAAGCGGAACATGTATATACTCACAATGGTGGATTGCTGTACAATGTGGGGTGAAGCCATACCGTTGACCACGATTGACTCGAAACGAGTGGCGGACGCACTGATGGAGGCCTTTACCAGAGTAGGCTTCCCTGATCAAATTCTGACGGACAATGGGTCCCAGTTTTGTGGAAAACTCATGGAGGAGGTATTTAGGGTGTTTCACTCTAATCACATACATACCAGCCCTTACCATCCTCAAGCCAATGGACAAGTAGAGCGTTTCAACGGCACGTTGATGACAATGCTCAGGAAACTGGCACAGGAAAAACCTGATAGGTGGGATGAATATATCCCACCTGATAGGTGGGATGAATATATCCCAGCAGCACTCTTTGCCTGTCGGGAGGTTCCTCATGGCTCAACAGGACTACCACCCGCCACGTTGCTGTTTGGTCGTCCAATAAAAGGACCATTGGAAGCCATGTTAAGGAGTTGGACTGAAGAGGGGACGTCAGAAGAAGTGATCTCTTCCTATAAATACGTGGAGGAACTGAAAGAAAAACTCCACAAGGGATGGACTCTGGCGAATCAAAACTTGAAAAAGGCCAAAAAAAGACACGCGGCTTACTACAACCGTAGTTCTAAAGAAAGATCTCTAGAGGTGGGAGACAAAGTCTTGTTGCTACTCCCAAAAGGGAAACAACAAACTGGAGATAGGTTGGCAAGGACCATTTCCCGTGGAAAGGGTGATATCCATAACCAACTATCAGATCTGGATCCGGGGAAAGTCGAAGACTTTCCATATCCATCTCTTGCGGAAATACGAAGAGAGACCGGGAGAAAAGGCATCGCACCTCATGGCAATGGCAGTTGCAGTGGAGACGGAAGTGGGAACCAACGAGGGCAGGGAATATCCCTTGGTACACCAGGAAACCTATAGGGATGTGCAAGTGAACCCTGATCTGACCTCCCATGAGAGGGAAAAAATAACCCAGGTTCTCAAGTCTCATAAGGAGATACTGACTGATAAACCAGGACGAACGAGGTTGGTGGAGTTCAAGATGACTTTGACCACGCAGGAACCTGTTCGTCAAAAGGTTTACCCAGTGCCATTCTCCAAAGAAAAGGCCCTGGAGGAGGAAATACAGAAACTGTTGGAGGATGACGTGATTGCGCCATCCACATCCCCATACTACGCGGCGGTAGTTTTGTTACGCAAACCAAGTGGAGAACACCGGTTGTGTATAGATTACCGACTTCTGAACAGTCATACACAGTTTCAGGTGGAACCTTTGCCGAATCCAACTCAGTTATTCGCTAGGCTCCATAAGGCTCGGTACTTTTCAATGGTGGATCTGAGTCGGGGGTATTATCAGATACCAGTAAAACCGGAGATTCGACCACTGTTGGCTTTCAGTACACCCAGTGGACACTACGAATTCAAGGTTATGCCCTTTGGACTCAGCAATGCACCCAGTGTGTTTACACGCATGATGAGGACTTTACTAGATCCTTTACAGGATCCGGCCATCATCTCATTCATAGATGATATTCTGATTTCCAGTGACAGCTTGGATGACCACTTGCAATCCTTGGAGAGAGTGTTTAATAGACTCAAGGAAGCAGGGCTTACCGCTCGTCCAACCAAGTGCATGATTGGTTACCAGACTCTGGAATTTCTAGGTCACACCATCACTCCAGGACACATTGTCCCAGAAGAAAAGAACCTGGAGAAAATCAGAAATTCACCAAGGCCAAAAACGAAGAAGGATGTGCGATCTTTTCTCTCGTTGTGTGGGTTCTACCGCAAATTTATCCCACATTTCACTGAACTGGGAGCTCCATTGACGGAAACCTTGAAAAAGGGATTCCCGGACCAAATCATTTGGACACCAGAGTGTGAGACTGCCTATAGCCAGTTAAAGGAGGCCTTGGTCAGCAAACCTGTATTCCAGCTCCCTGACCTTTCCAAACCATTTGTGTTGAGAACGGATGCGAGTGCGATTGGGATTGGGGCAGCCTTGTTACAGGGAGGAAAAGACGATGCTTCGGTTTTGAAACCTGTGGCATACGCAAGTAAGAAACTTCTCCAGGCTGAGAGGAATTATTCAACCAGTCGAGAGAGAGTGCTTGTCTGCTCGTATGAGCAGTGCAAAAATTCCAGCCCTATTTGTATGGAGTTAAGTTTCGAGTCCAGTCGGATCATCAGCCCCTGATGTTTCTGTCTATTTCTCATAATCTCAACGCCCGTTTGATGCGGTGGTCGTTGTTACTTCAACCTTAAAATTTCACAGTGGAGTATATTCCTGGGAATGAAAATGTTGGAGCGGACTTCTTGTCAAGACATCCAGCTCCTAAAGAAGAGGAATGAATCATCTGGATTAAACTCACGGTGGAGATGAGTGAGATGGACTACTCTCTTAAGAGGGGGCCTATGTCACTAAAAACACCGTGATTAACCAGTTGATGATAATACAGGCAATCTGATTAAACGGCTTGTTTGCAGGGCCCCAATTGTTTTTTTTAACAATACAGTAAAAACAGGTAGGATTCAAGCGGAAATGCCCGGCCGTATGTCATTTAGTATTTCCCGACATCAAAACGGAATGGCGGTTTTGCTTGTCACCACATGACAGAAAGTGTGGGATTGTTATTGGGAACATTGGAACACATGCAGGACATCAACAACGTCACGTGAACAATTCAAGGCTGTTTGGAAAAAAAAACATGATTGGGGGAGACAGTGTAACTCAAACAGTGGATTAGGATTGACGTGTTTTGTTGGAGAGCTCTACAGTGTTAGATTAATTAAAAATTAACTAGCATGTGTCGTTATGGCAAAGTGTAGCAGCCATCCAGGAATGAGGCGGGTTTGCATAAGGTAGTCAATATAGTCTATTTAGGCCTAATTAATATATGCAGTAGTCTTGTTAAAACTAGAGTGTGATGATTAGCACTGTTAGTTGAAAACTAGTTAGAGTAGTGAAGTGATAATTGGCTCTGCTAGGATGAATAGGATAGCGGGGTGATATTTGGAGAAATTTAAGATGGGTTGGGAGATGGGGAAAGTGTCCAATGGGGGGATCTTTCAGTGGTTTGCCCACTGAAGTTTTGCACTCTGTTTATGGGTCTTTCCTTGTCATAGCCTGATTCGGACGTAGGTGAGGAGCTAATATGCTCTATGACAGAGTTTAGTTAGCTGAAATAATAGAGCAAGGCAATAGGCTTACAACCAGCCGGTAGGATCAGTGACTAGTGCTATCACCAGATGTGTTGTTTCTCTAACAGGTTCCCTGCCAGTTACGAGGAAGCTCAACACTGGTTTTAAAACAAGGTCAACGCCAATTCGAAAGAACACCAGTTGGACACTCAAATGTTTCTTACGGAAAATAAATAACGTCCGAGAGGAAAGATGGTATTATGTTTACGCTGGACTCATAATCAGGAGGGTTCACCATAACATGGCTCAGAAGAGCCAACCAATATAACGATTCCTGTGTGTTAAGGTTCACCTAGGATGGGTGATGATTGTTGATATGTCACACATCATACAAACATTGTTAAAGGAACGAGAACATTAAATTGTAAGTCACATGGTGTGATAGATTCCAGTGAAATATTACAAAAGACATCATACTTGAGACTTTATAGACACTAGTTAGGATCAAGTATATTATCAATAACAGTGATACCTAACTACACACAACAAAGGATTCGTACATTTTTTTAGGAACGATAGGAACTTATAATCGATCCATGATCAGCTGTAATTACAAACAGTATCTATTTCGGATGATCAGGAAGATGGATTACCAGGTAGCTACAGATGACAGTCGGTGTCCGGCAGGAGGGATACAGCACTGGGTGAGATGGACTTGTTCTGACTTAACGTGCTGTGGTGTGTCCTTGCAAGGATGAACTGACTATGCTATTATCTGAGGGTCCGATCCTACACACCTTATAGAACACATCACACAGTTTCTTCGCATACACGCGTCTCATATACGTTACACTTTTCTTTTAATAAATTAATCTTTATTAATTTTTAGAAGCAAGAGTTGTTGAATGTGTTATGTTGGGGGAAGAATGAGAGGGGGCATAGTACGACAGTGATAGAGAGAGGAAAAGGTGTCCATGAACTGAAGGAGTGTGTTGGACGGAAGCTGGTGGATTCTCCAGGATATTGATAAGGGAAAAAAAAATTATAATGTGGGTGTTGACTCCCCTCACTCCAGGGACGACACTTTAAAGGAAGACACGACAGACTTCTTAACGATAATGATTGTGTTTTCACACCACACGTGAAGAGAACAATAGTAGTTTTTTTCCACATCACTTGTGAACAGAACAATAGTATTTGTTTTTCCACATCATATGGGAAAAGAACAATAGGGAGTATTTAGGAAATTAGTATATTCCTATGAGACTATGTACAATAACTGTGTAAGGGTGAAAACTTTAGGACATTTTTTAGTAGGGAATAATGTTATTTCAAGGGACAATGTTCCATGTTTTCACGATGCAGGGATTGTGAAGTCTCCGACTCTAAGGACATTTAGGGAACATTGTGTATGATCAATTTGGGATCAGTACCGAACTATATCTGAAATTGGTGACCAGGTATCGTGGTTATCGAAAGCTACTGGAGATAGTCAACATCTAGCAGCAGGGATACATCGTTTGGTGAGGTTATTTGTGCTGACTCTAATGATGTGGTGTAGTCCTTACCGGGATGATAGGACCTGGCTCCTGAGCTGTTCGGTCTGATTCTGCACACACACTAGAGTATACGACATACATTCTACACATACACTTCTCACATACATACACTTTTGTTCATTAAATTAATGTGTTATTAATTTTTAGAAGCTAGAGTTGTTTAGTATGTTGTTTTGGGGAAGTGTGAGAGGGGGCATGGCACAGGGGTGAGAGAGGGAGAGAGAAAGAGGTATCCTGAGACTGACAGAGTGTTGTGGAAGGAATCTGGTGGATTCTCAGAATAATGATATGGGGTTAAAAATAATTTGGGTGTTGTTTCCCCTCACTCCAGGGACGACACTATAAAGGAAATCCACGACACCCTCCTCCGTTCCCCTGACTCACGGTCACTCTCTCTTTTAAGCCCAGGACCTACTCCCTGAGGTGTCTTTCTGGCTGACAACAGATAACATTACGATAGTCATAGTAACATAGAACTTCCTCAATTTAATAACTTAATATGAGACAGCACAGGTGAAGATTTAAGCAGTTAGAACAGGTAGTTATTTACAGACAAACAGAGGTGATGATTTTCTCAGTCCAGGTACAGAGCCTCATGATTCTATTCATCACAGACCATGGAGTCAGACACTGTCCCGTCAGTCCACATCAACCTCACTGAGTGTGCCATCAGTTCCTTCCTTCCAGGTAAGTGGTGAGTACAACCGACCACTGTAGAACCTGACTTCTGGGTTTTAGTGGACCTCTCTGAGTTTTCAGTCTATTGTGCTTCGAAGCCGCTTGGATTCATCTGGCATGCTTTGGATAATAATTGGCACAAGGGGAACAGTTTGTGAATAGGGAATGGGTAGGTGCCTTTCGCCGTCACTGTCAAGGAAGGCGATGACTGAGAAATCGGTGCATGTCCAGCCAAGAATATATGTAGTACTCGACCCAATGTCAACGAGATGACTAGCGTTGAGCTGGCACTGAGGATTGCCACACGTTCATGACTAGTTCGTTCCTCCATACCTTGGAGGGTGTATTTGGCCTGGTACTGCTAATAACTTGAAAGTACCATGGTTCACTTGAGTCTACAGTTATGTGACTACTTAATGGACTTACAGATACCTTCTGGCCCCTTCACTTCCAGGAGGATCCTGGAGAGGATAGAGATTAGTGAGCTTACTGGCTGACTCAGGTAATGCAATCCTGAAGACCAATATGGACCTCAGTTTAATCAATTTGGCATCATATACACCATTGTACTAATTAGATAGGAGGCCTGAGTGAATGGGCCTGACATATCAGGTAGCCCCTGGATTGGCTACATCCTTGCTTGACTAGGCCTCAAGCTTGTATAGGTCATTGGACTCTATGGGATCTATGCCTTATTCACCCTTCTCTCATTCTATGCCTTTATTTCTACTGGGCATATTCGTCTTCTTGGATCCCTCTCACTTCCAACCACTTCTCCTTTCAGACCGAAGGTCGTGTGTGTGGGCGTGGGTGGATATGTGTGTCCCCACCCCAGTGTCCTGTGTTCTTTAGTCTCAGCCCCCTCGCCATCATTCCTAACTATGAGAGAACTTTCGCTTCCCCACAAAGAAGGTAACGAACACATGTACATCTATACACACTCGGTTCCTCCCTTTCAGGTGTTCAGGAAAACGGATAAATTGTTCTTATGCATTGTCCTAGTTAATTGTCTCTTTTGGCTGAAAAGTTTGGTGGTGCCACCTCCTACTCCCCGGGTTTTATCATTCCCTGGTTAATTTAACTAACCCCTCCGCCAGCTTCCAGAGTATTTGGGTTATAGTTCTGTGTATAACTAATAGTGGTTCAGAGTGAGTCCCAATCAAGAATAGGAAGAAAGACACTACTCCTCTCGGCCGATGCTCTCTTTTGAGTTGTGGCCGCAAGGCACAGATTGTGTCACGTATAAGCGAATGGTGATTGATGATTTCTGGTTCTGCCCAACGAGAGAAAGTGGTCTTCCTCTCCCACTGGCATCATCTTAACGCCCCTTACCATTTGGTTCCTCTGTTCGTATATTCATTAACCGATACAGGATAAATTGCAGTGCAGGGTAATCTTCCGCGTTGTGAAAAGAGAACAAGGATGGACGAACTCCTCCCCCACTGGCCCTTCCCCTCAGTCCTGTTCACATTGGATAGATCGTGCTTATATTCCAATTAAAGTTGAGACGATTCGGAGGTTAGGAACAAAGGACGAAAGGTGATAACAATCCATCAGTTGCAAAGAACAAGCAAAACCATCTGTTGAATTCCGTTGCTCGGAATCGTTTCACTGCTAAGCAAAGAATAGGACATTTTGGTCAGCTGACAATCGACTTAAGACAAAGTGTCAGAGGACGACCGGCTTCACGCTTATTCGTCTCGTCAGCCCAGACACAAGATGTTTGTAAGAATGGGCAGGAAAGGAATGAATAAACCTTACTCTAACCTCCCTTTCCCTTATGAATTAACACAAATACTGCATTACATAAGTCGAAACTTTTGATTTTCCGGAGACATCACGCAGGACGTTTGTTGTTGTCATGCAGGCGGTTGGACTACAAGTGCCTATTCACAAGTGTGAAATGTGACTCACAACTTTAGTTTCGGCGCAGCATCGGCAAAGCGTATGGCCGAAGAAATTCGTGCCAACCACTTTCCTGGGGTTTCACCCCTGAAGGTACGTGCGTACACAGTGAACCTTATTTTGTAAAAACACGAAAGAGAAACATGTTGTCATTTGGTAATAATAATAATAATAATAAACACTGATAAATATGCACACCAGAGTCAATACTATTTAGTAAAACAAACTGCGTACTCAGCAGGCATTCAATAAACATGTTTAAAGGTCGTGTAAAGGCGAGATGATTTGCTTCGTAGCGCATGGTTTTATCCCATATGGCTCGTTCTCTTTCTTCAGCCTGCCGACAGCGTGACACTGAGCACGAACTCCTTAGCTTCCCAGCTAACCCCACGTGTCAACGAAATAAATTGCACTTGTAAACCGAATACGGAAACGAATGCACATTCTTCGGAGAGTGAGGCAGGAAGCTTAACCTTTTGGCTACGGAGACCCTCGATTCCATAAGTCACCCTGCATTTCATTAGGAACGCTGGCCACATATTCAGGAAAGGTGATAACGTATTTCCATCTGTGTCCCCTCTTCCAACAATTCAGAGTAACCAGTAAGCTTATGTGAGTTATGTTCCATTATTTTACCTGTATTGTTAAAAAAAATGTTTTTAAAAAAAATCTTTTCCGATGTCAGTTTTGCAGCGTTGATACAATTGTGTGAATAATGTCTTGCAATCCCTGAACTTACAGCTTCAGCTTTTTTAAGTGTCTAAAATGTCTGCTAAGAAAGCATCGTTTTTCTTTCAACTTCCATCATTAAAGTAAGTTCTAAGCTCGTGTTTTCTTTGCACTGCTAGAAATAAAGTTGATTGCATCTTTCATCTCAAAACGAAGATTGGCAACATTTCATTCGCATATCTATCTAGCCATATGTATTGTAGAAAAAAGATCTTGTTAGCAAAGTTCATGTCTTCACAGCTTTATAACACAAACGTATTTAGGGTCCCCATTTAATGTAACTCACAATTTTTATCAAAGAAGCAAGTGTTTCTTGCGGAAGAGATACCAAATTATTCATGGCAATATATAGCCTGAATATAGGTGAATTATTTCCCTTTCTTTGGTGAGCGAATTTTTAAATTTTTATCATCACTGAACGTTCAGATTTGTGCGTTGTATATTTATTTGGACCGGTCTCCCTGGCCTAGATGTTAGCGACTTTCTCCGTAATCCCTTATACTCTCGTGAGTAACGTGACGTGAGCGAGAATCGGTGGCGGGTCTAGCCGCGTCAGTAACTTAGGGGTATGTGAGGCGGTCGCTCTGAAAGCAATGACATACTACTGAGCGTAATGTTGCCAAGAAATAAACAATCAGCTGAAAGATGCTGATGTTGACAGCGATATTCTGTAAAAGGATATGCGAACAAAACAAAAAATATTTATTTGGTGTCATATGTGTAATTATCACATGTTTTTCTTTATAATCAGTGCAATGTTCTTGATGATCTTTGCTTGATATTATTGTGTGATGGTCGTTGTCTAGGTAACGATACTCAGGGGGTGTCAATGGAGATATTTAACTGTCTTGCAATATAACTCACCCCTGCAGTGCATATTCACCAGTCATTAAACAAGATTCCGTTGGCGCACATAATCCTTTATTACAGAAATAACATAGACTCACGGAACATATGTATACATCCAGAAACAATGTAATCCATAGAATATAAATATCCTCCTCACAATTTAACCCGCACACATCAATGCCTTCTCACGGCCTGCTTCTTATCAAATCCACAAGACAGGTCATCCAGCTACTATCCACGGCTGGATCTTCCACAATACAACCCACACATTGGGTTGGAGCCACTGCTCAACTATGCAACCCACTCTGGGTTTAGGCCTGTCTTCACAACTCGGGAGAACAACACAACACGGAGATCTCTCTTAAACGACCTGACCCGCAGTCGGTCTCTTCTCTCACTCACTTTTCAGTCTCCTGACTTCACACAACACACAACTGTCTTTCGCCCCATCCCCCTTAGGGGATTTTTTCCTCTACCCTCACCATTTTATTTCTCAGGACTGGCTGTCTTCTCATAGCTAAGTCAGTCACTTTACTGTCTCCCACTCTCATCTCCATTCTTCCTCATACCCGGTCACTCAACTCAATGTCAATGACCCAGGCTTATGTCATCACCCCCCTCTTAAAAGAAAACTTCGTTTTCAAATATTGGGAGACTAAAACTTACTTATCATGTGACCCAGACATATTGCCTGGGTAGCCCTAAGTATGGCTGCACCTTACTCTAGCTACCACACTACATAATACATCAAATGCTCATAGTACACTCCCATATTCCCCACACATAAATACAAACAACCATCTATCTTGTGTATCAATGCATGAACTAATACATCACATAATAATAATAATACATCATAGGAAAGCATTATACTTATATACCCACAGGTCTCTTACTACTTCACGACCCCACAATACTATTTGTGTACCGACCCTATATCAGGTGGTTCTGTTCTTGCATCAACCCACCTCTGATTCCTGTCGATGATGTGTCTAACTTTCATGTACCCATGACTCATGGTACCTCTACAATTACAACATCTGTTTGCTATCCCTAGCCCTGTGTCAGTAATGTCGCGAACACTCTTTTGACCTAACTCAACTTTCCTATCTGCATATTGCACCGTTACACTTGAGTCTCTGTTTAGTCTGAACTCTTTATTCAATCTTGGCCCATATACCTGGCACCTTGCTTTCTGCTGCATACGCCTTATGCCTATGTGCCCTGCACATGCACTATCCTGAGCTGTTCTAGTATATCGGTCTCTATGTGCTAAAGGTACTGCTCCTTGCCCACGTGCAGTTCCACTATCTGAAAACCTGCGAGTGAGAACATTGTTCTTCCTCTCGAAACACCATCTACCTTTCTTTGACTGCCTATGTTCTACTCTCCTACACCCTTGGGAACATTTGTTCAGAGTAGTTTCTTGTCTCTGGGAGTCACTAGCACTATATTTGGGATCCATTCTCATCTGCTCAGCTGTACTATCCTTGTCCTGAGTTCCTGTGTCTACTTCAAGTGCCTCTTCTACCTCAGCTATACTCTCTAATTTAGGTTCTCTTGTGGTAACTACCTCATTACTGCTTACACTATATTTTCGGTCCCAATAAACTACTTCCTCTTCTGTACAATCTTTAACTCCTATAACATTTCCTATGATCAAATCAGCCACCGGTGAGTCCAAAACACACGCTGTCACTCTTCCAATGATATATGGTGTTTTTACTGTTATTATGGCTAATGGGTAGAACTCTACTGTGCCGTTGAATGTTATGCATCTAATCTTTTACCCTGTATAATTCGAGGGATCTATTAAACTTCTCCTCACTCCGATAGACGTACATCCGGAATCCCTAATTGTTAACGCTGGTCTATCATTGATGCAGCTTCAGACTTCCTCCTTCATGCACTGCTGATCCTGCTTTTACTGTATGACCGCATATTAGGACTGGCTGACTGTCTTTTTCAAAATGAGGTTTGCACCCACTACAATCTTCATTGTTCAGCGTCTCAATTACTTGCGCTGCATTTGAGTGCTCTGTTTCTCTCATCCTACATTGATGGCTGATATGCCCCTTCTTACCACATTTGAAACAGATGATCTCCTTCCTTGCGTTACTTGTTGGCTCACTGGCTGGCTGCACGTCACACTCCGCTGCCTTGTGTCTCCAGCTCCCACAATTCCAACATCCGGCATAATTTGGACGTCTCTGAAAATTCCCTCTTCTATATGGGTACCGTCCTACTCTACCAACATTGTTTCCTCGGAAACCATTATCTTGAAATTCTTGCTGCTCACCTTTTTGTGCTGAATCCACACTTTTCGCCCTTGGTCTGATGACTGGATTCTGGTCCTGTTTAGTGTACGCTGCACAGACTATTTCCTCACTCATTAGTTTCCCAATAGATACGTTAGGATGTGCAGTCATGTAGTTTTGCCCTAACTGAGACATTGTGTCTATGTCCTTTGGCTTCCGTTCCTCAAAGAACGCCACTAAATTAGAATTGCATGCAGATACTACCTTGTCTCTTAACATTAGATCTACTAATTTATTAAAATCTTTCCCTACTTCTGCGAGCTCCATCCATTTGTTAAATGTGTTCTTTACTGTGTTAACAAAGTCTGTGAAATCTTGATTTGTCTCTGGCACTAACTGTCTAAACTTTGTCCTATATCCATGCTCCGTGAGTTGGAACTTTGTCAGCAAACGTTGACGTAAGATAGTGTAGTTGTTTCTTTCTTCTACAGGTAAATTGAACATGGTGTCTAGTGCCTTTCCCGTTAGAAGCTCCCCTAGTCTAATAGCACACTGTTCTTCTGGGATGCCTAACACTTTCGCTGATGCCTGATATCTGTCAAGATAAGATTCAAGGTTGTCTCGGTCCGTAAAGTATGGTAGTTTTAATCTCTGTGACGACTGCGACGGTCTTCTGCTTTCCTCACTTTGACCCTTCGATGCAAATTCTAACTTTTTAATTGCAATTTCCGCTTCCATCTTAATCTTCTCTTTCTCGATTTCCACCGCATTTGTTTGTTTTAACTTTTCAAGTTCCAGTTGTGTCTCTTCCTGTAAACGCTTGTTTTCCATTTCAGCTAACTTTACTTCCTGTAGACGTTTGTTTTCCATTTCAGCTAGTTTTACTTGTGTCTTTTCCTGTAGACGCTTGTTTTCCATTTCAGCTAACTTTACTTCCTGTAGACGTCTGTTTTCCATTTCAGCTAGTTTTATTTGTGTCTCTTCCTGTAGACGCTTTGCCTCGCGTTCATTATGCCTCTCCTCTCTTTCCGACTGTTTTTGTTCTTTTGCTTCTGCATACTCCTGTAGCTCTTTACCTTTCAGGCCTATTCGTTCACCTGCTTCAATATATTCCATTAAAGTAGGCATCTTGTACTTGTGGACACGTTGCTGTCAATCAGCCAACTATAAATGTGACGACTCTGCCGTTAGTCTTTGTGTCACTTCCCTACGTACACCACAACTCCTTGTGTACGTAAATTCGTAGTGCTAAAAATATCACTCTGTACTCACCCAGTCACTCTATAAGCACTAGGTAGTGAGGGGGGAAGTATCACCTATACTCCCTTATATCTATATATCTATGACCAATAGTTGTATAACATTTCTGGAAATATTGTTAAACATACATATAAATACATATACCAAACGAATGAATGATAACACTAAATGTCGTCTATAAAAACGTTAGACTCACAAGCCAAGTACACGGAGACGGTGATCACACAGAAATAAACCACAGTAACAACCACAAGCTTGTGTAGGGACACCCACAGTGCGCGTAAAATATAAACTGACTCAGATACCACTAGATAGTAGACACGACAAAAGTTCACAATAATAACATATTTCCGAACACAGCAAATATCATATGCAAATATTATGAAAAGAAAAGAAACAAAAACAATTCATAGCATCAACATATACACAAATCTGACGTCAGACAACTCGGCTCTAGATATTGGTTAAGACTATTCCAATGCCACTGCATGACACGTTAACTCATTAACGTTTTCCTTACAAAAATATCGTAAGCACCAGAAAGAAAATAAATTTTTGTGCTGTATCCCGACTCTCGAGAAACACCCCAAAAATCCCCTACACCTGACAAACACCGGACCACAAACAAGTAATAGCTTAACAACCGAAAACAATATTTATAAGGCTATGAGCAGCAAACAAAATGTACAACTCGTTGGCCGACAAATATGTGCCTATTAATGATAATCCGTCGCCACAAGTTCGGTTTTTTAAAGACTTTTTCACAATATGTTGGGAATGTATATTGGTAAATGTTCCGAAATGTCTACGATATTCCCCATTTGTTGCGTGGTGACTTAATTTTACGTGGTGATCACCAGTTCAAACCGTCGAAAAAATTGAAGATGATGATTGATTATCCACAATGTTCTGTCTCGACCCAGTCCGTCACGTTATTGTACTTTTCTTGGACGTGGTCTAATAATCCAAAAGTCTTTTCTACCTTCGTTGCGAAGATGGCGCTTTGCTGTATCATAAATGTTATAGATTTCCCTAACAGAAAAGACCAAAATAATGGCAGTAAATGATCAACGCTTTCACTCTGTACCGTCAGTTCTTTTTGGCAACTGTATGCAACTATGTTCGCGGAGCCGACACGTCATCATTCGTTGTCAAAATGTTTGCTGATTATAAAGTAATGAACACAAAGGGCTTTTAACAAAGACAAACAATCAAGTCTGGTTTCACACAAAACGCCTTGTTTTGTTAATTCACAATGAGTCATCTTGACCACCATAGGCCGTGGAAATTTCCGAGTATCTTTCCTCCTTCCACCCCCAACTCACAATGTCACCTCAATTTCTCTTTATCACTCTCAGTGAAAAATTCTTCCGTAAAACAGTTTTCACACAAACTTGACAGCCCCACCCGGCTGCTATTTTAACTCCGTGGAAAGTCACACTTAATCTGTCTGTAAAATGCCCGGAACTTTTCCGCCATACACAAACACTTTCCACTTCTGCCCCAGCACATGTGGTAGGGTTAACGTTAATACCCCTTTCCAGCTGTCCTTGTAAACAGCGCTGTCCCTCTCTCAACCCGGCCTATTAACTGCGTCGACAAATCTTGACCAGTCAACTTGCGAACACACAGTGCGCTTGTCTCGCACACACACACACCTGTCAGTATCTGTGAATTTTCAATCCTGTCTTTATCACCGACAGCGAAAATGTCCCATTATGCCGACTCGCTCTTGTCGCAAACAACTAACTCACTGTCCACGCGACATTTACCTGTACTGCACGCGACATTTACCTGTACTGTCCGCTGGCGCTTCCGTCTCTTGACCTATAAACACATGCGCCTGGCCTCTCAACCCGACATTCCGTGCTGTTTGTGACTAGACACCCCTGTCACTGCAATCGACTCTCCCGGCTGATTTTTGTGCTGCGTTAATTCTTCTGGCGCCCCGCCTCGTCTGTTTCCGTGTGCTGACCCTCGTTAATTTACCTGTAGTGTGACCTGTCTGCTAGCTTGATCATTAACTCTCGTCTGTCTGTGTGAATTATCTGGCGCACACACTGAAGAGTTCACATTAATTTCTTGGAGCAGTACTGTCTAAATTGATGGAACTAAGTCACAGATAATAACTCCTCTCTTTCAGCGAAGAGCCCACAGATATCTCAATATTGCACGGTGTTCCTTGACCGAATGCAGCTGTCAGAAACTCTTTACTAAGCGACGAGCTCCCAGTTATCACACGTTTTTCTTTATAGTCAGTGCAATGTTCTTGATGATCTTTGCTTGATATTATTGTGTGATGGTCGTTGTCTAGGTAACGATACTCAGGGGGTGTCAATGGAGATATTTAACTGTCTTTCAATATAACTCACCCCTGCAGTGCATATTCACCAGTCATTAAACAAGATTCCGTTGGCGCACATAATCCTTTATTACAGAAATAACATAGACTCACGGAACATATGTATACATCCAGAAACAATGTAATCCATAGAATATAAATATCCTCCTCACAATTTAACCCGCACACATCAATGCCTTCTCACGGCCTGCTTCTGATCAAATCCACAAGACAGGTCATCCAGCTACTATCCACGGCTGGATCTTCCACAATACAACCCACACATTGGGTTGGAGCCACTGCTCAACTATGCAACCCACTCTGGGTTTAGGCCTGTCTTCACAACTCGGGAGAACAACACAACACGGAGATCTCTCTTAAACGACCTGACCCGCAGTCGGTCTCTTCTCTCACTCACTTTCCAGTCTCCTGACTTCACACAACACACAACTGTCTTTCGCCCCATCCCCCCTAGGGTTTTTTTCCTCTACCCTCACTATTTTATTTCTCAGGACTGGCTGTCTTCTCATAGCCAGGTCAGTCACTTTACTGTCTCCCACTCTCATCTCCATTCTTCCTCATGCCCGGTCACTCAACTCAATGTCAATGACCCAGGCTTATGTCAGTAATATATGGCTGTATTGTAATTATCGTACTATATTTGTATATTTTATCTAGGGTGACTGTATCAAAATAAGCTGCTGCGGAATCCTGTAACAAAGCAAACATAGAATAAAGTTAGCCGCAGTAAACAAACAGTGGGCGCTTTTGCAAAGTGTTTAGCCTAATGAGCAGATAATGTTATAAGCAGGGCCAGGCGCTGGTAGTATGCCTGGGTTAGTCACTTGTCAAAGTCAGGGAACGATTGGCCACCTATTCCTCCTTGTTCCAAGGCCCACAACATGTTAATGGCGCTACCACATTACAGATCCACTGCAGGAAACTGCTAAGAGACAGTTATTATTTAAATAGCAAACAAATAGCGGTCGCGTTGGCGTAACGGTTGTAACGTTGCGCTGACAACTGCATGCCCACTCGCGGACGACAGTTTTATAACCTAGGCTCTCTGTTCGTTACGCAAGTGAAATAATAGCCATCTAATCCTCCTTGCACTCAGGCGTGAAGAATGTGAGGCTCTAACACTTCACATTCCCACATCATGCTCCTTCTGCTGGACTCTTTTAATTAGAAACCGTTACACTAATAAGACATCTGTAACAAGTATGAACACGTCGTCACAATTTAATATTTTTAAGTGCAATCGGCTGTGGATCTGAATTCTTTACGGTTGAGATTTTCTCTTATTAAGTGGAAGATTGTTCTTTCTATTAGGTTTTCCTATGTGGTTGAAGTATACGTATAGCTTTTAC
>JACEFZ010027626.1:225000-247500 GCA_014155875.1 Cepaea nemoralis | reverse complement strand
GAAATTAAGCGCACGAAAAGACAAACAGCACTTAATTCACAGCCTGGCCTCCGACGCCGAAGCAGCTGCCAGAACTGGAAATAACAGAGCCGTATTCCATATCATGAAGCAACTATGCAATCACTCACCTACACCAAATATACCCATCAAAGACAAGCAAGGCAATCAATTGTTATCCGATGACCTTCAAAAGCAACGATGGGCAGAACATTTCAAAGAAATATTAAACAGACCGCAGCCTGACACTGTTCCGAACCTGGATGGAGAAATTACTATGCCCCCACTAGATGCCTCCTGCTAGTCATTCACCATGGAATAGATTAAAGCAGCCATAAAAAAAATTGAAGAACAACAAAGCTGTTGGTGAAGATGAAATCTCAGGAGAAATGCTCAAAGCAGCAGATGAGAACACCTTACAACGTTTGGTACAGTGATCAATGAAATCTGGCAAAGCGAACCCCCACCACAACAGTGGAAAGATGGTGTAATTTTCAAACTGCCTAAAAAGGGCGATATGTCTGATTACAATAATTATCGTGGTATCACTCTATTATCAGTACCAGGAAAACTTTTTTGTAGCATGTTACTTGAGAGATTGAAAAAGGCGATAGATGAAAGGCTCAGAGAAGAACAAGCAGGCTTCAGACCAAAACGGTCATGCATAGACCACATTTTCACCCACAGAATAATCATTGAAGACTCCGTAGAATTCCAGTCGAAATTAATCACCAACTTTGTCGACTTTCAAAAAGCCTTCGACAGTATCCACCGTCCTTCACTTTGGAATCTACTTAACATCTATGGTTTTCCTACCAAATATACCAACGTAATAAAATCTTTCTACAAAGAGACACGTTGCTGCGTAAGAACAGAAACAGGCAACTCTGACTGGTTCTCAGTCGAAACAGGAGTTAAACAGGTTTGTGTCTTATCACCGATGCTTTTTGGAATAGCTATCGATTGGGTCATGCGCAAATGCACAAACAACACAAATATGGGTATCCATTGGGTTGACAAAATTCTAGAAGACCTGGACTTTGCCGACGACATAGTGCTTTTGAGTTCAACACACCCGGATGCCCAAGAGAAAATAAACCACCTCCAAAATGTTTCAGGGCAAATTGGTCTCCAAATTAACACCACAAAAACAAAGACTATTGATCTTACCAACAGTTCAGATGACACCAAATTGAACAGCTACGTTCTTGAAAAAGTCAACAGCTTCACATACCTAGGAAGCAAAATGACATCTACAGGGGACTCAACACCAGAAATATAATCTAGAATCGCACTGGCATCTAGTGCCTTCAATAAACTGTCAAACATCTGGAAGTCAAAGACACTCAGTAAACACACAAAACTTAAAATCTTCAACTCTTGTGTGATTCCAGTGTTAACGTATGGATGTGAAAGTTGGAAATCAACGGTAGGTTTAGATAAAAAAAATTAGACAATTTTGAGAACAAATGTCTTAGTAGACTTCTAAACATCCACTGGACAGACTTCAGAACCAATTCGCAAATAAGACAAGAGACTAAGCAAGATACAGTATCCAATTTCATAAGAAGACGCCGTTGGAATTACATCGGCCATGTACTCAGAATGGACAAGACAAGACTCCCCTACCAAGCCCTCATATGGTCACCGATAGGGAAAAGAAAACGGGGAAGACCAAGAGAGACCCTGCGTAGAACCATCATTAGAGAAGCTCATTCAATGGCCAAGTAAATATCCAAGATCTACAACAGGTAGCAGCGAACCGCCAGGCATGGAGAGTCAGGACTTCTGCCCTATGCGCCGCCGTAGGCTCAAGAGGAAAGACTAACTAACTAACTATACATCTAAGAAACTCCTTCCTTTTAATTAATATGTCATCAATGTCTTTCAATAAATATCATCAATAAATATAAGCTAATAATATTAATTGAGTCTTATAACCTATTAACAGTCTTTATAATATATCATTCAGTCACATATATTTAGCTTATTAATACTCTTTATGATCTGTCTCATTCAATCAAATATACTTAATGTATCACTCAATCAATTAACTAATTGTGTTATTAACCAAAAATCAACTGATTGGGATTGTTATTGTTTTGAACATAGAATGAAATCATGCAAGCAACAGATGCAAAGCATTAATATCTGTTTACTATATGATAAAACTATCAAGTAATTGAGACTAGTTAAACCTATATCGGAAATCCCCTTGTCTGTTTCTCGCTTCCTGTTCACCGGGAAGCGAGTCCCAGCGTTTCCACGCTGTGTGAAAATGATCCACTTTTCACGATCCAGGTGTTCCATTTACTGAACACTGCCATAACCTATGACCTCATCTGCTTTGGGTTACGGCGTAACTAATCCATGTGCTTATCTGGACCATGAAACTGTTATCGTGCCCTAATTAGAGTAATTGTTTTGTTACTGATGACCTAGGTTTATTCACCGTAGACCAACACGATCGGGAAATGGACTTATTACACCAACACAGTGTGTGTTTATGTCGAATATGCGAGACTAAAGCCCTGTTATAGATGACAAAACATGACCATTATACTTACCGACATGGCATATAATGAAATTAATATTGTTCTAACGATGACGGACGGATGAGGTATGAGTGGGTACAAAGCATAGTCTATGTATGTTCTCTCTCCATGCCTCTGTTTCTCTCTGTCTCTCTGTTTGTCTCTCTGTGCCTCTCTCTGTCTCTATATGTTTCTATGTGTCTCTGTGTCTCTCTCTCTGTATGCCTCTCACTATGGCTGTCTATCTCACTCTCTATCTCACAGAGATCACACACACACACACACACACACACACACACACACACACACACACATCGAAAAATCCATGAAATGAAAAAGAAAAAAAAATGGGAAGTATGTTGGACACTGTCTACGAATAACTGCTAGTTCAAGACACAGTAACATAAAAACAATCTATTTAAGGATCTCTGAATGGATCTCGGTGTGTTCTCATGAAAGAAGAGCGTATGAGAGATCGAATCCTAAGTTGTTTTTAGCTGAGACCAAGCATCATCTACATCTTGCAACATTTGCTGAATGAGGCTGAACCTATATAGAGTTGCGCGGAGGCTTTCAGACTAGCTCCCACTTAACCTTTAACCTTAAAACACTACAAGTGCATTAATTTACAATAATATACATGCAATGCAGAGAAAGGAACCAGCGACTACAATATAAACCATTTGTATGATATGGTTGGAAGTCAGCTTACCGCAACATTTAGAAAGCTCATGCATAAACTTTATATGCTTTGATAACAGAGTAATGGGTTCATTCCCTACACCAGTCAGTTCGACTTAAATGTTGACTTCTCGTTCACAAAGACAAGGCAAATTGCTAAAAGTAAAATTGCCTAGCAAATAAACCTTAGTTTGATCATAACGTCCTGCAAAGTATGCGATAATGCTTGAGTCTTTAATTACTGATGTATTTACGCACGCTGTCTTTACACAAACACTGTAGCAGATTAACGGGAACCAAAATTCCAACTGAACTGAATAATCGTAGGAACGATGAGCTCCACGTCAATAATGAACTTTATTAATGTTGATCTGCAGCACAGACTGATATATGACAGTTCCCATGTTAATGGGAGGAACAGTCAACATATAATAATAAATAATAATTTATACATACTCTACTTCAGCTGCCGAGCTAGATCCCTCTTAATATGTAAATCAATGATGAATAATTCTTATCCTATGCATCGTTCTCTGATTATCTGTCGTTCCGAATCGCTAAACAATGTGACTTACGGACTTCTGTATACAGCTGATTTCATGACTTCGAGCTGAAATTGAACCGGCAAAATATGACGCCATAAACTCTACCATGTTATCGGTCTTCATCGTCCTTCTGCTAAACATCCTCCTTCCTGCAGATTGTGCCGTTATTTCTTTCTCTTGTTGTAATCTCATATGTCATATTCAGAAGGTCTTTCAGTTGGCTAATAATGGTGTTCTTTCTCTGTTGTCACTTTGTGCATCCTTCTCCCTGATGTTTTCAATCTTCACTGCTATGGTAACCGTAGTCCGTGTGACGTCATGTAGTAGCTTATGTATTAATGCGCCCCTAGTTTACCTCTCCCTATTCGTCCGCCACAATTTTCGTATCCGATTATAAATCATTGACTCTTGCCCCCGACGCTACATGGCAAAGTACATGCACCAATAATTATGCTGCCTAATTGAATTACTGATAAATAAATTGTGAATATACGTCACTGAACAAACAAGATTAAGTATTACGGGATACAACATACGATGAGCAAGATAGAAAACTAAAGGCATATTTAATATTCCAATTCCCATATGGCTAACATATCATCGACATGTCGAAGGAGACAGATGTTTTCCAGAGTTTCATCAGCTAATCAGCATGCAATGCTGCCTACCTGGAATAACATCAACATATCCATGAAATACAGGACATTCAAGACTGTGTCACCATAACACTCCATGATAAACAACAGGAACTACTCTCTTAAATTACCGGCACTCGCTGCCATCTGTTGTAGATCATAAACCTGTACTAAAAACAGACCACTCTGTCTGTTTAAGCTATCTGGTTTCATTAATTTGAACGATCTGTTAACACGTGAGGAAATACCATCCGAATGAAAGAAAAGGACATAGATTACCCTTGGTATTTCATTGATAAACTCCATTCATTAGTCCACCCACCCACTAGCTAGCCATTCTTCTTCCATCTCTTCTTCCTCTTCTTCTTCTTCTTTCTCTCCCCCTTCTTCTTCTTCTTCTTCTTCTTCTTCTTCTTCTTCTTCTTCTTCTTCTTCTTCTTCTTCTTCTTCTTCTTCTTCTTCTTCTTCTTCTTCTTCTTCTTCTTCTTCTTCTTCTTCTTCTTCTTCTCTTCTTCTGTTGTCTGTCGTCTCCCATTGGAGCATATTCCAGTTAGCATCAAGGGCAGTCTAGACTTGTTCATGATTGGTTGTATTTTGTAGCTACGGAATGACGTAGCCAGTCTCATGCCAACCTTCCTTACTCGTCTCCTAGGGCATGCATGGTAGGTTAAGATTGTATTATTCTTAATTCCCGGTAATCGTCTCCCTGGCCTAGGTGTTAACGTCTTTCTCCGTAATCCCGCATATTCTCGTGAGTAACGTAACCTGCGCTAGAAGGAGATAGCGGTTCTCGCCACGTTGGTAACTTACGGGGTATGTGAGCCGGTCGCTCAGAAAGCAATGACAAACTACTGAGCGTAATCTTGCCTAGTACTTCAACAGCAGCTGAAAAATGCTGTTGTTGACTGCAACGTCCTGTAAGGGTTTGCAACAAACAAAAAATTCCCTGTATGGGTTCCGGCACCACACGGGCGCTGTTATCTTTTCGTGTCAGGTAAATTTTCATGCATTTACAAACCTTTTATGCAATGAATAATACATCTATATATATATAAAACAAAGTGTATGTATGTAAATATGTATGTCCTTTATTTTTTCGCTAACGGCCCATCCGATTGAGATGAAATTTTCTACACGTCTTCCTTTCATTCCAGAGCTGCCAACTGTGATATTTTTTTAGTGTGAAATCGCCTGCTTACTCAGTATTATTTCATTTTTCATTTTTCATTAAAATTTATATATAGCTAAGGGACTTAACTCTAGAAAAAGTTATTTCAAGGGGCATAACTTTTAATAACATTGTTGTATAACTTATAGTCATATTGTTGTATCGTTTTCAAAGATTTATAAACTCTTTGTCTATAGTTATGTACCGGCATATGAGTAATAATAAATAATGATACAATCTTTAAGGCAATTTCAAAGTTTACATAAAAATAATGCATAATGCATAACATTGTAACTCATCTTTCTATGCTTAAGAAATTATCTTAAAGATGTTGAACAATATCATCGCATCTTTAATGTTTTCCGCTATCATATCGGCACGATTCGCTTGACAGCACTTCTCAGCGCTATCAAGCCAAGACGCCTTACACATTTCAAGCAGCCTGATACGGGGGGAAAATGGCACGTCGTAATAGCACAAAGAAACAAGCAGCTTCCAAGATGCATAGTGAGAAAACCGACCAGACTATCAAGAAGACGAACCTGCATTTGGAGAGTCTGCATGCAAGCTGTAATAAAGTATCTGAACCTACAGTCAATGAAACTACCAATAAGAAGAGCGACGACTACCCACAGACGAACACAAAAACTTGTGAGAGGAAGGAGGACCAAGACACCAGAATCAGAAACACTGATTCAAACACAGTCAGATGGGTGGTCAAGCGGCTAAAAATGGAGCTTACTGATGAACAAATACAGAAGCAGCTGCAGGAAGAAAATCTTCACGTCAACATTTTGAAGGCAGAGCGGATTCTTACCTACTCAGAATTAAATGAGATGCTCCACACCAGTGACTGGGCGAACCCGGGCCGGGTGAGGCAGACAGACAGACAGACAGACAGACAGACAGACAGACAGACAGACAGACAGACAGACAGACAGACAGATAGATAGATAGATAGATAGATAGATAGATAGATAGATAGATAGATAGATAGATAGATAAACAGACAGGGAGGGAGGGAGGGAGGGATAGACGGAGGGAGAGACAGAGGGATGGGTCTATTAGACAGACAGACATACAGACAGACAGACAGACAGACAGACAGACAGAGATAGATAGATAGATAAGACTAGACAGAACAGACAGACAGACAGACAGACAGACAGACAGACAGACAGACAGACAGACAGATAGTCGGTAACGGGAACGAGAACTTATATGACTACTTATATGAATTAAATGAGATGCTCCCCACCAGGGAATGGGCGAAGCCGGGCCGGGTCAGGCAGACAGACAGACAGACAGACAGACAGACAGACAGACAGACAGATAGATAGATAGATAGATAGATAGATAGATAGATAGATAGATAGACAAACAGACAGGGAGGGAGGGAGGGATAGACGGAGGGAGAGACAGAGGGATGGGTCTATTAGACAGACAGACAGACAGAGATAGATAGATAGACAAACAGACAGACAGACAGACACAGACAGACAGACAGACAGACAGACAGACAGACAGACAGACAGACAGACAGACAGACAGACAGACAGACAGACAGACAGACAGACAGACAGATAGTTGGTAACGGGAACGAAAACTTATATGACTACTTATATGAATTAAATGAGATGCTCCCCACCAGGGACTGGGCGAAGCCGGGCCGGGTCAGCTAGTTGTTTCAATATAATCGACATTATTGCACTCCCGACACGCCCAAATGTATTCAGTCTCTTCCAGCTGATATTTCAGTGATTACTCTTGGATCAAATAATAAGGGGCACATTTGTTTACGTCCCGAGCGTGCCCAAACCAGACAGCCTCTTAGAAGCCAGGCTAGCAAAATTAATACAGCTTACTACCTAACAATACTTTAGCTGCAAAATCCAACCACTAAAAAATTCAAAGCGAAGGACAAGAATAAAGTCTGGATCGCCGAGTTACGTTCTTGTATCCAGTTCAAAAAATTTGCTACATATACTTTACATGACGTCACAGTCTACTTCAAGATGTTTTGGCTGTGTGTGATATCTGGGTAAGTTTACGTTCAGTAGTTTGCCATTGCTTTGCGAATGACGGCACACATACCATTGTATGGTATGACACAAGTGGCTTGTTTTAAATTCTCCCACAGCTGTGTTTTGAGCTCGGTATACGGGATTATAAATGTCATCTACGGCGGCCCATCAACACATGAAGAAAAGAAGTCAGGTAGAATAATATGGCGAGCACTTAGAGGTATAGGGTATATTTTTAATGACTGTGCAGTGTTTGAAAATATTGCTGGTCCATGTTTTGTATTCACCCTCTGTACAGTTCATGCAACATAATAGTTAAATACAAAACATGGACCGGCAGTATTGTCAAACACTGCACAGTCATTAAAAATACACCCTGTATCTTACCCCCAGTCTAAAATGTCACGTGAAGTCAACACGGCCAACATAATTCTGACCACAACGCCCGGGTGCCGATTGGTCTATACAAATATAGTTTTAGCACCATATACCCATTAGTTCTTCCGGCGTTGCAAAAAAAAAAAAAACCCGTTTACCTTTGCTTATAAATCGTGTTTGAGTTTTCCAGACTGAATAATCAGGTTAGTTCTGTTGATGGTGGCTATTTGGGTCAAGCTGTTTACCAGTTCAGTCGAGTATGCGTTCTAGATAACGAAATAAATGTGTATGGGTAGAGTGGGGAACGGGAGCGCGGTGGGTGAATTATTTTCATAGGTTCCATTGGCACCTTTCCGTCTTGACAGACGATAGTTTGGTACATTGTGCTTCAAAAAGGCTTAATAACTACGATCCATGGCGGTGGCGAGTGTGGCTGGTAAGGCCAATTCTTGCTGCAAATGTTTGCCCACAGTAGATGCATGTGAAAACATGGTCATTTCCACCATTTTGCACCATCTTACGTCTCTCACGCTCTGTGTGTGCTTTATCTGCAATCATTTTCTCCTTTGTCTTTATTCCATTTCTGATAGTTGCCCTCCATGCAACACGTTCAGTGGCGACATGCTCCCAATGTGCATTATCAATGCCTGTATCAATCATGTCCCGCTTACACACATCTTTGTATCGTAGTAGAGGCCGACCCTGAGATCTCCTACCCGTCTGTAATTCACCAAAAAAGATGTCCTTTGGTATTCTACCATCATCCATCCTCCTAACGTGTCCTATCCATCTAAGTCTACGAAGACTGAGCATGGAATACACCGTCACACAACCTGATCTTTCCAATACTTCAGTATTTGTGATTTTGTCTTGCCACTTAATACCAAGTATTCTTCGCAGACACCGCATATGAAAGCTGTTTAAACGTTTCTCTTGGCGTGAGTAAGTTGTCCAGGTTTCACTGCCATAAAGAAGAGTACTAAGGACACAGGCTTGGTAGACGAGGACTTTTGTTTTGGCAGTAAGCTTCCTGTTCTCCCAGACTCTTTTTGCTAACATGTTCATTGTTGTTGCTGCCTTGCCAATCCTGATGTTGATTTCCTGATCGAGGGATAATTTGCTATTTACCTCTGATCCTAGATATGTAAAATGGTCTACTATCTCCAGTTCAGCGTCGTCAATAAAGATTGATGGTACACCATGTGCACCTTGTGACATAATCTGTGTCTTCTTTTTGTTAATTGTTAAACCAAATTCAGAACAAGCATTGGAGAATGCAGATAGTAGATGTTGTAATTCTTCCTCAGAGTGGGTCGTAATCGCAGCATCATCTGCAAAAAGCAACTCTCTGATTAGTACCCTGCTAATTTTGGTCTTGGCCTTCAATCTCTGAGCATTATAGAGGCCACCATCTGAGCGTGAGTGAATGTATATACCGTCATCCTGATCACGAAAGGCATATTTCAGTAGAAGTGAAAAGTATATCCCAAAGAGGGTGGGGGATAGTACACAACCTTGCTTAACTCCACTCTTGATTTCAAACTCTTCTGAAGTTGAGCCATCAAACTTGATTATATCCTTCATGCCTGTGTGGAACGATTCCACAATGGACAGAAGAGTTGGTGGGCAGCCAATCTTCTTTAGTGCTTTGAACAGACCCTCACGACTGACCAAATCGAATGCCTTTGTGAGGTCGATGAAGGCAATAAACAGTGGCTGATTTTGTTCCCGGCATTTTTCTTGCATCTGTCGCAATGAGAATATCATATCAATGGTAGACCGGTTCTGACGGAAGCCGCACTGTGATTCGGGGTAGACTTGATCTCCCAGGACTTGAAGTCTGTGCAGGACAATTCTGGCAAATACTTTCCCAACAATACACAGAAGTGAGATACCCCTATAGTTGTTACAGTCGCTCCGATCTCCCTTGTTCTTGTACAGCGTTATGATGTTTGAATCTTTGAAATCCTGTGGGACTTGTCATTCTCGCCAGCATAGCTCTATTAGCTGGTGGATCTGTAGAGTGAGTGTGTCTTGCCCACTCCTGATTACCTCTATTGGAATCCCATCCTTACCTGGAGCCTTGCCAGATGCAAGCTCATTTATAGCACACTTAACTTCTGTTATAGTGGGAAGTGTGTCCAGGTGGTCAAGAGTTGGCAGGGCCTCTATGGCGTTGAGGGCATCATCCGCTAGCTTGGTCTCACTTGAGTAAAGCTCTAAATAGTGCTCGACCCATCTATCCATCTGCTGTTTCTTATCAGTGATGATTTCTCCAGTCAAGGTTTTCAGCGGTGCACTTCTTTTGATCATTGGACCACAGGCTTTCTTTATCCCTTCATACATGCTTCTGATGTTTCCCTTATCACTTGCGATTTGAATGGACTCACATAACTTGATCCAATAGTCATTCGCACACTGCCTGGCAGCCTTTTGTACATCCTTCCTCGCTTGCTTCAGCTCACTCAGAGTGTTACGCGTTGGTCTTTCCTTGTTTCTTAAGAGAGCTATCTTCTTTTTATCAATCAAGGGCTGCAGTATCTGGCTGTTTGCCGCAAACCAGTCCTGCCTCTTATGATCCACAGTGCCGTAAACCCCTACCGCTGTTTTATAAATAGTTTCCTTAAGGTTACTCCATTTATCATTTACTATACAATTTTCTGATGTATCATTGAAAGCGTCTTCAAGTTGCTGTTGAAATTCAAAGCACTTTCCAGGATCGTGAGTGTTAGTAATATTACTCCTGGGGCTAGACTTGTGTTTAGCTGTGTAGATTCTCTTTGGTCTCAGTCTAACCCTTGCAACAACCAAAGAATGATCTGTATCACAGTCAGCACTGTGGTAACTTCGAGTTAATGATGTATGGTTCAGATGTTGTCTCCGTGTGATGATGAAGTCCAGCTGATGCCAATGGCTGGATCTTGGATGTTTCCATGTGACCTTATGCATCTCTTTTGTTTTAAAAAAGGAGTTTGTAATACATAGATAATTTCTAGTGCAATGCTCCAGCAGCCTTTGCCCATTATCATTCATGCGACCGATGTTGTATTTTCCAAGGCACACTGGCCATGAACTCGAGTCCTTGCCCACACGAGCATTGAAATCACCGAGCATATAAATGTAGTCGAATTTTGGAACTGCCTTGATCGCAGAGTCTAGCTGCTCATAGAACGTATCCTTCACATCATCAGAGGAAGCGAGTGTCGGTGCATATGCAGTGAGAATGGTGGCAAATCCGCAAGAGGTTGCCAAGCGCAGTGATAATAATCTTTTATTGCCTTCAGCTGGGATATCAATCATTCCCAGTAGCGAATCCTTCACTGCAAAGCCCACACCATGTTGCCTTTTTTCTGCCTGCCCTCTTCCCTTCCAAAAAAAGGTGTAATTGTTTTCCCTGAGTGACCCTTCCTCAGCGAGGCGAGTCTCCTGCAGGCCAGCAATATCAATGTTAAGACGATTGAGTTCAGCATCAATCACAGCCGTTTTTCTCACATCGTCAATATTTGTCAAGTCAGTGGAAAATCCTGGACACATGGTTCTCACGTTCCAGGTTGCAAGCCGTAGCTTGAGGTTTCTATTCTTCTTATTAGTACCTGGTGCATTGGTTTTCAGCCTGCGTTTCAGATTTTGTCCTAGCCCCAAGCACCCATTGAAGCAGGCAGGCTGTGTCGGATCAGCACCCAATTGGCTGGGGGCTGCCCAGCTTGAGGCGGGCGGTAGCTGATCAGTGACACCTGTAGGTGTCTCCCACCGTCAGAGGCAACGCGTGGCGCCCCATGTCTACGCCAACTGACAAGGACTTATAACCCGTAACAGTTGCCTCTCGCTTTGATTCCGAGACTGGTTAAGACCAGGGATGGAGTTATTGCCTCTCCATAGCACAAAGCCTGGGCTAAAATAAAGAAACCATGTGTTGCCCATGCAGCATGATCCCTCTCTCGGCCTGCCTAGTTCACTCCAGAGGAAAGTTGACACCTATAATCTGGAACAAGACAAGCTGCAGAAGCTGCCGGATCAGCAAAGCAATGCTCTAACTGTCCGCCTGTCGGAGCTTCGATCCTAGACCAGCTGCCAACCAAGGCTTAGGGCCTGGTCTGCCCTGCCATGACGTATTTTGTCTTTGGGTTGCATTTCCTCGCACCAGGATAAGGCTAGTACCCTCCCAATTGCGCTCTTCCGCCCGAAGCCCTTGGCACAATGTGGGGTGTCGGGTTTGGTAAGCGCCGCCCAACATTCGGCGCTGACAGAAAGCAGGTAGTACCGTCTACTGTCATACGGTAGCTCAGTCATATCTGACTAAGACCTGACTCTCTTTTCATAGGTAGATTTGCATTAACTTGTAAGCATAGGCAGCGTTGGTATAGTTGATTTGGCGCTACGCTGTCATATTCTTCGTCCGAATGATGAAAGGGAAGTACAGGTCACCTGTTTCTTTGTACAATCTTACCAAATATTATAGCAATATCACATCATAGACCCATAGTACTGGTCACCTGTTTATCTGTGCAGTTAGTCAGTCTTACCAAATATGATAGCAATGTCACATCATAGACCCATAGTACTGGCCACCTGTTAATCTGTGCAGTTAGTCAGTCTTACCAAATGTTATAGCAATATCATATCATAGACCCATAGTACTGGTCACCTGTTATTCTGTACAGTTAGTCAGTCTTACCAAATGTGATAGCAATATCATAGACCCATAGTACTGGTCACCTGTTAATCTGTGTCGTTAGTCAGTTTTACCAAATGTGATAGCAATGTCATATCATAGACCAATAGTACTGGTCACCTGTTAATCTGTGTAGTTAGTCAGTCTTACCAAATGTGATAGCAATATCACATCATTGCCAAGTAGCAGGTGCCACATAATGACGTAAATTAAAAAAAAATGATCAAAGACTCCCTGAACCGCAACGCTAAGAAAAGCGAAAAAGATGACGTGACTACACAGAATCGTCACACGGCAATGTCAATAACAACAGACTGACTTGGGAGATTCATCAAGACGGCAGCTCATATTGATTCTGCAACGATAGGTCGGCTAGATATTGGATTGATGGCGCATCAGTGGCTGAATGAATGCTTAGAAATGGAAGAGACAATCTATGGAAGCAACACTTATCGTAGCCACGAATAAACACAGAAAACTCTATGTCTGTGAATCGGCACGAAGGACACTTGGCGGATTGACAGAAGGATTCCGTGAGGGCAAACAAGGACATTGTTGATCTTCGAACAGTGATGGCTTGCAACATATCATTAATCTTAATTATTATTTTCTTACTGCCCCACCTGGTCAGAACAGGTACAGTAAGCAATTAGTTATTGTTCTTGTTGACACAAGCCTGGGCGCTGAGAAATTAAACGGCGTCGTTACTGTTAAAACTTAACGGAGTCGACTCAGTTATTTTGGTTCGTTCGGCTTCGATAACCTGCTATTGCTTTTCGAGCCGTGTTTGTTATACAGTTATTGTTGGAATTGTTTTACACCCCGAGATATCGCATGGCAATCATAGACCCATAGTACTGGTCACCTGTTAATCTGTGCAGTCATTCAGTCTTACCAAGTGAGATAGCAGTATCAATCACAGACCCATAGCGGGTCCCCACATGTGTTTTTGTTTTAATATATATATATATATATATATATATATATATATATATATATATATATATATATATATATATATATATATATAGATGTCGAACTCTCAAAGCAAAACATAATTACTCCAAACCTATGATATTTATAGTTTGCAAAATATTTGGATACTATCTCACGACAGACTACAGGCCGCCATAGAAGAAACTACACAAAACACATTATTATAGAGTGTGACAAGAGCACCCTTATATCTTGATATTTCCCCGTAGCCTTACTACACTTGCCGGCGATGTGGCATTTGGGCAGTGAGCATGTTTTACAATTCTCGAACATTCCGATTTGAGAGCTCGGAATCAGGTGCAAACGACTTGCGTTGATTTAGATAATACGGGTATCTTTCGTTCACATAGCAATGGTGAACTCATTCATTCATTCAGTAGGTTGTCCTTTGCAGAACCTCGCTCCCATAACAACCTTCTGGAAAACGTCTCGGTCATAAGCAAGATGTTCCGCGTCCGACACATCCATCTGGAGATCGTCCGCCGCATCCTGCCCACATCTTCTCTTTGATCTTCCTCTTCCTCTCTTCCCAGGCATATACCCCTCCATTATTGTTCTCTCTAAACTTTCATGACGTTTCAAATGACCAAAATATTTCAATTTTCTTTCTTTTAACCTCTTTAATAGCCAACCTTCTTAAATAACCAGCTCTTGAATTATTGATGCATTTGTTCTTTTCTTTATCCAATATATTATTTGAACCTGTCTATAACATTAATATTCAAAGGCATTTATGCGATGTTCAGCTTGTTTAGTAAGTGTCCAGGTCTCACATCCGTTATGTTGCAATGGGGCAGGTGCATCCTCATAAGAATATAATTTGTGTAGTTCTACCTGTCCCACTCCATAACGTATTCAGTTGTTTTAGCCTTTGAAGAGCAATAGATATTCGACTTTTACTTTCTTTCATTGTGACTCATTGTTGGTAATCAATGACCCAAAATATTCTAAATTATCCACCACCTCCAATTTTTCCGCATTAACATATAATTATTTCTCCATAGTAGTTTTTAACTGTACGCATTATCTTTGTTTTTGCTATGTTAAGATATAAGTTGTGGTTTTCACTATTCCTTTGGGCTGAGGTTAAGTTTTCTATACCATTGTGTGATGTGGATAGTAATACAGTATCATCAACATATCGATTCTCTGGCATTTCATGATTACCATCATATTGCTCCCTGCTTATATCATCTTTGCCATATCTCATTATATTTTCGATGGCCAGGTTAAGCAAATATGGGGACAGCACACAGCCCTGACGAACTCCTTGCTTGATGTCAAACCAATCTGATGTTACGCCATCTATTCTAACCGCTGATTGTTGGTCTAGATAGAGCATATTTATGAGCTGTGCTACATATGATGGAAAGCCCATATTCCTCATGATTTCCCAAAGTTTCTGATTTTGTGCATGAGATTAATTTTATATTCAATTCTCTGCACGTCTCTATTATCAAACGCATGCTGAGTATGTGATTTATAATTCCTCTTCCTTGTATAAATCCAACTTTAACCACTTTAACCTCTTCTTATATTTTCTTATGAAGTCATCCCTTAACGATATTTAGTACAATTTTACTTGCTTGACTGAAGAGGGCAACAGTTCTATAGCTGGTGCATAATTTCAGGTTGCCCTTTTTGGTATTGGAATGAAGATAGTTTTCTTCCTATCGTTTGGTCAAATACTATATTTGCATATCTTTTTACATAATGCGTTGTAGATTTGTATGCTCTCTTCTCCTCCCTCTTTAATTAGTTCAGCAGATTTATGAAAACATAATGGTGATTTACCATTCTTCAAGTTCTTTATTGCCCATGCAATTTTATCTAATGAGGGTTCAGGTTCTGTCTCCGCTGTCATTGGTTCATGTATCTCATTTATATCCTCACAGTCATTGTTATCATACATTCCACTGCTGTATTCCTGCCATCTTTCTAGAATATGTGTATATTCTGTGAAGGTATTTCCCAACTTGTCACAGATAATATTTAATTGAGGTTGAAGTACTGAACTTAAAATATACTCTTAGTAAATCACCCACAGCCAAAACATCATGGGGTCCATTAACTTGCAATTTACTTTTACTACAACAATCCAATATACTAATTAGTATTATTTGTTACTTAGAACTGTTTTATTTATTTATTTATTTTTTTGCATATTCCATGCGCTCATAATGTCGTTATCCTTGACTAGAGAAATCATCACTGATAGGAAACAGCAGATGGATAGATGGGTAGAGCACTATATGGAGCTTTACTCAAGTGAGGCCAAATTAGCGGATGATGTCCTCAACTTCATAGAGGCCCTGCCAACTCTTGGCCACCTGGACACGTATCCTACCATAACAAAAGTTAAGTGTGCTATAATGAACTTGCATCTTGCAAGGCTCCAAGTAAGGATGGGATTCCAATAAAGGAAATCAGGAGTGGGCAAGACACGCTCACTCTACAGATTGACCAGCTAATAGAGCTATGCTGGCGAGAAGGACAAGTTCCACAGGATTTCAAAGACTCAAGCATCATAACATTGTACAAGAACAAGAGCGATCAGAGCGACTGTAACAACTATAGGGGTATCTCACTTCTGTGTAATGTTGCTAAAGTATTTGCCAGAATTGTTCTGCGCAGATTTCAAGTCCAGGGGGATCAAGTCTACCCCGAATCACAATGTTGCTGCTGATAGAACCGGTCTACTATTAATTTAATAATCTCTTTGCGAAAAATGCCGTGAACAGAATCAGCCACTGTTTATTGCCTTCATCGACCTCACAAAGGCATTTCATTTGGTCAGTCGTGAGCGTCTGTTCAAGGCACTAAAGAAGATTGGCTGCCCACCAACTTTTCTGTCCATTGTGGAATCGTTCCACACAGGCATGAAGGGTATAATCAAGTTTGATGGTTCAATTTCATAATATTTTGAAATCAAGAGTGGAGTTAAGCATGGTTGTGTACTAGCTCCCACCCTCTTTGGAATATACTTTTCACTTCTGCTGAAATATGCCTTTCGTGATCAGGATGGTGGTATATACATTCACTCACGCTCAGATGGCGGCCTCTACAATGCTCAGAGATTGAAGGGCAAGACCAAAATTAGGTGGGTACTGATCAGAGAGTTGCTTTTTTGCAAGATGATGCTGCAATTACGACCCACTCTGAAGAAGAAGAATTACAACGCATTCTATCTGGATTGTCCAATGCTTGTTCTGAATTTGGTTTAACAACTAGCAAAAAGAAGACGCATATTATGTCACAAGGTTCACAGGGGGCACCATCAATCATTATTGACAAAGCCGAACTAGAGATAGTAGACCATTTTACATATCTAGGATCAGTGGTAAATAGCAATATATCCCTAGATCAGGAAATCAACATCAGAATTGGTAAGGCAGCAACAACAATGAACAGGTTAAGAACAAGAGTCTGGGAGAACAGGAAGCTTACTGCCAAAACAAAAGTCATTGTCTCTCAAGCCTGTGTCCTTAGTACTCTTATGTATGGCAGTGAAGCCTGGACAACTTACTCACACCAAGAGAACAGTTTAAACAGCTTTCATATGCGGTGTCTGCGAAGAATTCTTGGTATTAAGTGGCAAGACAAAATCACAAATACTGAAGTATTGGAAAGATCAGGTTGTGTAACGGTATATTCCAAGCTCAGTCTTCGTAGACTTAGATGGATAGGACATCTTAGGAGGAGGGATGATGGTGGAATACCAAAGGACATCTTTTTTAGTGAATTACAGCTGGGTAAGAGATCTCAGAGTCGGCCTCTACTACGATACAAAGATATGTGTAAGCGGGATATGATTAATACAGGCATTGATAATGCACATTGGGAGCAAATCGCCACTGAACGTGTTGCATGGAGGGCAATCATCAGAAATTGAATAAAGACAGAGGAGTAAATTATTGCAGATAAGTCACACACCTAGCGTGTGAGACGAAAGATGGTGCATGATGGTGAAAATGACCATGTGTTCACGTGCATCCACTGTGGACGAATATTTTCAGCACGATTTGGCCTTAACAATCACGCTTGCGAAAAACCATAAGGAACACTCTTCATTTCTGCATGTGATCTCCTACAGGAAACAGCTTCGACGAGAACAAATCACCAGAAAACCGACATGCCGTTGTCATTTTGTTTACTATTAATTGGCAACCAACCAGTCGTAGTGTTTTTACGTAGATTTTCTTGACTCAAATAGCTATATTTACATTTCTTGTTTTCTTTTCCATAGTGATATTTAAACTGTCTACACGGGGTTATAGAGTGGCTCATTCCTGATTCTTCTTCTTCGTTCATCCGGAGTTTTTTTTCGGACGTGACTGCGTTGTGCCTGTTTACAGCAGAGCTGCGTTCTTGCGCCGTTAGGCCGACACATCCGACTTCTGCGGGCATTTGTTGACCGGGTTAACCTTCCCGGGGAGTTTCTTAGGACGTTAGACTTTCACTGTTGCAGTGTTATCTCCCATCCCAGCTGGCCCATATAGAACAGCCAAAGGCATCCTGGTCGGCCCTCAAGGGAAGGCAGGGGCAGACCATGGGCATTCCCCGCCATCCAAGGAGGCTTCCATAATTGCAGAGCCAACACACAGCGCTCTGGTACTGGGCTCACCCAAGGAATCGTCACGTCCTGCACATGGCTGCTTAGCCTCACTTACGGTTTTCACGTACTCGTCCTTTGCATTCCATTTTATAAATATTCCGATTGGATTTATTGGTTTTAATTTCACATTAATATTTTATATCTATGTTTGTGTTGTACTTGATAAAGGTAGAGACACCGAAACGTCGAACAGTTGCGGTGTATTTTATTCTGACTTCTTTCATTGTTATTTGTCTTTGCTTGCATATTATTTTTACATTGTTTTCGCTCAATTCAACTGCATTGTGTTTCTGTGGACTGAGACCCTCGTACTGGTGTGTCTTTGTTTTTACTGTGTAGCCTCGTCATTTAAAATACATTGTTGTTCCATTATATACTGTTATATCCTGATACAATCAAAATATCTTTTATCCGTCATTTAGCCGTGAATATGCTTGCAGTCTCCGACATTTTAACATAATTTTAGGTCCATAAGCCAGTGCCTACGGCAAATCTATTGATTGGTAAGGTAATCATCTGGAATTTCGGATAACGCGCCAAAATATGCCCGACGAGATATAATTCGAAAAGTGATAGTTAAAAAAAAATACTGAATAAACTAAGATGCGCTTTGGGCACAAGAAACTATTACAATCTGAGGGGGAAAAACACAAACACTTACAAATAAAAAAACGACAACAACTTTTTATTACACTGTAAGTTAAATCAAAACAATGTTTTCCGGTGGTGAATTTGAATAACCAAGACACAAACCATAGATTTACGATTTATTGCTTGGCAAATTTCCCTGCATCTCATCAGGTACATACTGCAGAATTCACACAACATAGGAATAAAATAACTAGATACATCCTTCAAGCCGAATATACACATGTTCACACAGTATTGTCATTTGTCTACCACTGTAATTTTAAACTGACTATCATGTCTTTCTGAGGAATATGGGCTTTCCACCACATGTAATACAACTCATAAGAATGCTCTATCTAGACCAACAAGCAGCGGTTAGAATAAATGGCGAGACATCAGATTGGTTTGACATCAAGCAAGGAGTTCATTAAGGATGTGTGCTATCCCACTATTTGTTTATCCTGTACTCCGAAAATATAATGAGAAATGTAAGAGATGATATAAATGGGGAGCTATATGATGCCCTAAATATCGGTGGTCTTGACATACCAGAGATTCGGTATGCTGATGATACAGTATTGCTCTCCACAACACAGACTGGTATAGAAAACCTAATAGCCTCAACCCAACTGAATAGTGAAAATCACATCTCGTATCTTAACATTGCAAAAACAAAGATAATGCATACAGATAAAACCACTATGGAGAAAGAAATATTTGTTAATGAGGAAAAATTGGAGCTGGTGGAAAATGTTGAATATCTTGGGTCATCAATTACCAACAACGGTGACACAATGAAAGAAATTAAACAACGACTATCAAATGCTCTTCAAAGACTAAAACAACTGAATAAATTATGGAATGGGACAGACAGAACTACAAAAATTAGATTTTTAAGAGCATGCATCTTTCCCATTGCAAAATACGCCTGTGAGACCTGGAGACTTACTAAACAAGCTGATATGGAGTAGAAGAAAATGCAGCGGCTGCAGCAGGATATAACAATATGAATTGGAAACAAATAGGTATGTAAACTCCTGCGAGAAAAAAACGTACTAAACAAACAACAACGTTGCACATACCTTACAAGGAGATCCACGTATCGCGAAATACAGGTGAAAATCCGAAATCAGAAGCACTCAATAAATATATAAAATGAATAATAAAATAAAATAAAATAACACACGAACGCGTACAATACGACACACAGACGTTTCGATTCTCAGAATCTTTGTCAATGGCAACACATAGCTAACAATGAAATACAGCAAACAACGAAAAAACACACACACGACCTATCACTGTGCCATGTGGGGCAGAAAAGCTTAAACAAGCTGAGCTTGTTAAACAAGCTGAGCAGCGCATAAATGCCTTTGCATATAAATGTTTTAGACGAGTTCTAAGAATATCGTAGGTAAAGAAAAGAACAAATACATCAATACTTCAAGAGCTGAATATTGAAGAAGGTTGGCTTTTAAAACGATAAAACAAAGAAAATTGAAATATTTTGGTCACTTGAAACGTCACGAAAGTTTGGAGAGAACAATAATGGAGGGGTATATGCCTGGGAAGAGAGGAAGAGGAAGGACAAAGAGAAGATGGGTGCAGGATGTGGCGGATGATCTCCAGATGGGTGTATCGGACGCGGGACATCTTGCTTATAATCGAGAGGTTTTCCAGAAGGTTGTTATGGGAGCGAGGTTCTGCAAGGGACATGCTACTGAATGAATGAATGAATGATTGAATGAATGAATGAATGAATGAATGAATGAATGAATGAATGAATGAATGAATGAATGAATCATGTCTTTCTGTTTGCACAAAACTGGCCTATGTAACTGTAAGTTAAAAAGTAAAGACCTTGAAATAAAGAACATATGTTGTGTGATACGGATTTTAAAAAACAAAACAAAATAGAAAAAAAATAGAACCCCAATGATGACATAGATTATCTAGAATGATGATAATAGTTACAGCACACTAACCCACTCATAGATAGCGTATAATTAGAAATCAGACAACTGCTAGAAAATTCCGTTTTCTATCTGAAGCATCGGAAGCAGACAAATTGAGAACTCTGTAGGCTGGCTTCGGCAGAAATACTGCTGGAACTGATTTTAGACCGACATTACAGGAAACCAGAAGCAGCCACGCGCTGCAGAATGTCTTCGTGAAGCAAATAAGATGTCAGCTATTTTAAGGCTTCCAATTAGAGTTTATATTAAATTATAATTTCCGCTTCACGCTGCTTACAGAGGTTATTAGATTGATATTCTTCGCGCCTTTACAATATATGGGGACTTAAGCTATCTTTACCCTTTGAATTATCACCCCTGCTTCCGGTGATGAGTTGTACAAGGGCAGTCTTATTTTAGCTGAGTGACACATTTTCTGTATATGTGCTAATTTCACATACACTTAAGTCAAAGTGACATTGTCACTGGGGTGTTGACTCTAGGAGCTAGCTGTCTCAAACAGGATGGGAGAGTAAAGAGTACATGTGGATATATATTTTGAAGTATGAAGAAAGTGTGGGTTAAACAACACACTGGGAGACTCGGGAGTACAGAGACCAGGTGCCTACTTTCCGGCCCGGCGGTCATGATTTGAATTCACATCGAGAGTTTAAAAGAAAAATTCATGTGGGCTCCCAAAAGGACCCAGCCAAAGATGAGAAATGCCATGGCATGACGAGGAAAGAGAAACTGCAGGGCGGCCTGCCGCTTCGCACAAAGCAGGAACTCCGTAGCTCCAGCGATGACCCCAAAGAGTCTACTAGAAAATTCCACCCATGAACCAAACGACGTAAGCCACAACCTTCGCAGTGCGAGCCAGGCAGTGTAATCACTCCGCCACGGAGACTGCCGTGGAGGATGAAGGTAAGAGGAAACTGTCAGTTTGTCTTGGTAAGAAAAGTTGTATAAGTAAAGATTCTCAAGCATCTAGTTTAGAATGGAGGAGTGACATTTACCGGAAACTGATACCAGTCTCCAGACCCGTTATGACCAACCGTTATGACCAGACATGAAGATTACATGTACGTATAGGGCGGAGTGACTTACAGGTGTGAGAAGGCCGTTCTTGACTATTAAAGTCTCGATTCGTCTCACGTTCTCACTGTGTGGAGTTTCTTTCATACAATTGGGAAATAAATGGCTTAATTTATCCTCCAGCTTGGTGAGCGGATCGGACGTCAAGCCCGCTTCTCAAGACCCCATTGCAACAGTTTAATTAAAACATATCCACTACAGGAATATTTTAAACATATGTCAAGCTGGAATATGCTCATTTATATCCTGGCTGGCGCTACGACGTTGATGTACAGTGCTAGGTTTCTCTCTCTGTGTGTGTGATCTATGAGAGGAGACTAGAACACTTGATGGAAATAACCGCGCTGATTTATATTTATCATTAACCAAAAGCAGGCTAAACTAGAAACGAGGAATTTACTGCAATGAATATCACGAACAACAGTTTTGTTATTTTCACGATATTTACATGCAGGAAAAGCATTTCAATTTAAATCATTTACTCACATACACTAAAAGCAGATGCAAAGTACAAAACGTAAGCGAGTTTTTTTTTTTTTGGGGGGGGGGGGGAGGTGGAGTGGGGGGGGGGGGGG